>MJUT01030174.1:115790-149106 GCA_002080005.1 Gigantidas platifrons
CACCTCGCTTTACGGTACATAAATTTAAGTCTAGAATTTACGTTTTTTTTATTATTGAGTTAACTGTAATTTCTCCTGATAAATTTTGATCTATGTCTATGCCTAAATATTTAAGTTTCGGTTGCGATTGAATGATATGATTGTTACACTGGATTTGAAAATTTGTTACTTTCTTCAATTTACGTTTCGGTCCAAAAATAATACATTCTGTTTTGCCTAAGTGTAAAGACAACTTATTGTCAACGAGCCAGCTGCTACAAGATTCTAGTTCCTTTCCTAATTTGTGGGAGATAACATCGGGGTCTTTATGAGAAAATTTTATAGTGCTGTCGTCGGAATAAAGCAAGAGTTTGCAGTCTGATTGAATACTGATAGACATGTCGTTAACATAATATAGGAAAAGCAAAGGGCCTAAAATGCTTTCCCGAGGAACTCCACAAGTAATATTAAGGAGTTCAGATTATGTCCCATTTACATTTACAAGTTGTTTTCTTCCAATTAAATACGATTCAAACCATTTGACTTCTTGTACTCCCATAGATCTTAATTTGTGGCATAATATTCGATGGTCCACTGTGTCAAATGCTTTTTGTAAGTCTATCATAACAATGCCTGTAAATAATCCTTTTGATGTTTGTTTTTTAATATGATCAAATAAATGTATAAGACAAGTATCAGTTGAATACGAGCTTCTAAAACCAGACTGAAATTGATATAGTAAATTTATGATCAATCAAATGTGTCTCCAGTTGTTTATACACAGCTTTTTCAAGAATTTTAGAAATAATACAAAAATGCTTACTGGTCTATAGTTGCCAATTTCTAATCTACTGTTCTTTTTAAATAATGGTTTTACTCTGGCTAATTTAAGTTCGTCCGGTACTATCCCAGATGTTATTGATAGATTCACCAGATAAGTTATTGGTTTGACCAGGGCGCTCGCTCCATCTTTAATGAACCTCGCTGGAATGTTATCTAACCCAGTGCTCTTAAAGGAATTAAGATTGCAAAGTTCTTTGTATATAAAGTCTTTATTTACACTTGTTAATTTTAATTCGAGGTTATTATTGGTAACTTTACAGTAGAATTGTTTAAACAGGTTGGAATTAATATTGAATAATCCTGGAGCTGGTGGTAATGTGTCGACAAGAGAAGATGCTACTGTGGTAAAAAATGTGTTAAAATGATTAGCGATTTCTCTTAAGCTATGGCATGTTTGTCCGGCTACGCTTAAAACGATACCTGCCACATCTATTTTTTTAGAACTATATCCTAGGGATTTCAATTGTTGCCAGAGTTTCTTTGGAGATTTTTTATTTTCCTCGATCTTGCCCGATACAAAATCTTCCTTAGCGTGTTTCATATCTCTCTGGACTTTGTTTCTTATCTTACAAAACTGTGCGTATTGGTATTTATTTTGTTTCTTTTTATACATGTGTAACAAATCGTCTCTTTTTCTGATGTTTTCTAAGATGTCGGAAGTCATCCATGGTTCAGTCTGCTGTCGTATTTTGATGTCTCTATACGTTGCAACGTTATCAAGGACTGAATGAAAAAGTGATCGATTTTTTTCCCATGCTTCATTAACATTTCTACATAAATATAATGATGACTAATCAGTGGCATTTAGTTTATCATTAAAGACATCTTTATTATAATTTTTAGTTGATCTTATTCTGACTAAGTATTGTTTACAAGTGGTTACTTTTTGTGACTTTCTTGTACAAAATGTTATATAATGGTCACTTACACCTGATGAAATAACCCCAGATTGACTTATTTTATCTTCATTATTACATACAATGTGATCTATGATGGTACTTGATGTTGGTGTTACACGAGTAGGATCTTTAATAAGCTGTTTTAAATTGCCCATATTTAAAATATTTTTATAGGACTTACACATGGAAGATACGCTGTTTTTTAAAGCTGATATTGAAATCTCCTAGGATAATCTGTTCACAATCTGGTCTTAGTTTATTTAATGTTCGTTCAAACAAATCCAAAAAATCATTCTGTTTGGGTGGTCTATAACAGGTTCCAACTATTATTGGTTTATTTTTTGGTAAAAGAATTTCTATCCAAATTGCTTCCATACCTTCTATTTTAAGATCTTGAAGAAGTGAGAAGGGCAGGTCATTTCGAATAAACATACAGACTCCGCCACCGATACGTGATCTATCTAAGCGTACAACACTATAATTCTCAATATTAATTTCCGCGTCTGTAACCGAGTCATCTAACCATGTTTCACTAATTGATATGATTGCCGCTTTAGATATTAAAGCAATTAATTTTAATTCTGATATTTTTGGCAATAAAGATCTAGCATTCAGATGTAGAAAATGTAAGCCTTTTTCATTAAATATTTTAAAGCAGTCCTCTTTAACAACTGATGGAAATTGTGCAAATTTTGTAGGATCATTTTGTTCGGGACATTCGAAAGATGAGTTTAATGATTCGCAATGATTGAATGGAAGTGATAATAGAGAGCATGAATCGCATAAATATTGAAAATTAGATGTTCCGGAAAGCCATGCTTCATATTTATCAAGTGAAATTTTCGCACATTTTATATGTGATTTGCATTTACATATTTCAAAGTGCAGGCTTTTACTAGTTTTAATTATTCCTTTTTTACATATGCTGTATGGACATTTAGGAGTGCGTCCAGCTGTAGATGGTCCTGGATGAGGATGCACGTCCCCGCATATTAATATAAAAATCAAAAGTGTGGACTTTGGAGTTATTTTAAAATTAGATAGATTAGTACGTTTACAAAAGGAATAGAACGACAAAGATCTTTTTTGAAGGTGACTTTGGGTAGATTTATAAATAAATATCGAAAGTTGACTAATTTCACTTTTATAATAAAAAAATATCCCTGTGAAGTCAAAATAATGTTTTCTTAACCTTAAATCTTCATCAGGAATTGACAAATTGAAATAATTGTTGATACAGCTGGCAAACAACACGTAAATTATTAGGGACAAAAACACAGGCACTTGTTTCTGTAAAAAATATATACCATATACCTAATATTATACCAAGGTACTTAACTTTCAATTTTGATTGCAACTACCACCGCGAAAATTTCGCTATTTTTCGCCTCAACGGACGTCAGGATGGCATCGAGCCTATAATCACCTTATTCTACAATAATTTATCTACAAAATGATGTATAACATGACTGCCTTTGCTGAACCTCAGCAGTGTAATAGAGCATAACACCTACGTCTTGTCCAGACATCAGGGAAAACAGTCGTCAGATGGAAATACCGGCCGCATTTTTTTAAATGTTCTAGAGAATTTAATGAAATAGTATGTAAGACGCAGCAACTTCGAGAGCTGTCAGTCCTGGATTTAGGATTTGTATGATAGCTGGAATACACTTGGATATATTTACTTAGTGAAGTCGGGTGAATTCAACTTTGAACTATTAATAATTTCAACGGCCAATATGTCCAAACTTACAGGATTAGAACCGAGGAATATTTTAATTCCACTATTATTCATTTTCATAGAAAAGAAGCGAACTAATATACCGGAAAGGACAAACTAATTTAATCTAAAGGAATTTAAATTTGAACATTGACAGACAGGCCAGTTATAGTTTATTAATTTGTTATTGTATAATAGTATTAAGTATTTTTTTTTATTATAATAAAGCATAGAAACTTAATTGATTGTTGGTTGTGTCATTGTGTTACTAGAATACTCTAGAAAACAAACTTTACGTAACATTAGTTAAGGGCTCGTCCGCGAGGACGAATATTTGTAAGATAAAATTATTTAAAAGAGATGATTTATGGAAGTCTATATTTTTTTGAATTATTTATTTAGGCGTTCTAAATAAATAGAGGAGATAGTGCCTTTGGTGTTACCTTTAATTACAAAATAAATTTGGTGTTGTGAAGTACATCAGATTTGTTCGACCTATTTTGGAGAAAGAAGTGTCCTGACGAGGAAAGCCCGAGAAACAAGTTCAAATTATGAAGAAGTGAATGAAGCCATTTTGAAAGCATATCAATTGGTAACGGAGGCTTATCGGCAAAAGTGTAGAAGTTGTATAAAACGGGATGATCAAAATCATGTTGAAATTTCCCGTGAAAAAGAACTTTTGTTTGAAAAGTGCCTCACTTTTAGCGAAGTACCTACACATTTTATTAAATTAAGACAAAACAATTATTATAGAAGAATTTAAACAATGCATTAATTCAGATATTAATTGGCAGATGTTTATACACGGACGCATAAATTAATGTTCTTGAAAAATAAAAGAGCTGGAAGTTTGATTTATGTTCAGAATAGACCCCCTTCTTATAACCATTTTGATCAACCAAAATCAGGTTCTTGGGAGAAACAATAACAATAATAACAGTCCTCCAAAAAAGAAAAAAATAATAAAGGGGAATCCCTTAAATCTTGTTCCTATTGTAAGAGAAAGGACAAATTGTTTTAGAATGTTCTTATAAAATTTGATTTGATCTTGATTTGATTTTTGGTGTTTTAACGCCACTTTTAATAATATTTCAACTGATAGGTAATAAAACCAGTCTACAACCCATTAAAATATTTCGTGATACGGGAGATTCCCACACTTAAAAGGAGAAATGCAAATGTGGTAACTGATTTTCAGATTTACACATATTTAGATAATGATTTTAGTACCTTGATAGAAAATCGTAATAATTTTCAATTTTCTCAAGACATTGTGCGAAATCGTCAGGTAAACTTACCTGTTTAAAACGACGGGAAGTATCAATCATGGTTATTCTCATTTAAAAAGTTCCTGTTTTGACGTCACTCGTGTCATTTCATCTTTTTTATAGGGACACATATAATCATACCATATGCTTTCTTTGTATGCAAAACGGTTGGGCGGGTGGAAATAGGTTACAACCACGACTTGGTTGACCGTTATGGAATATCTGTGTCACAATTGAACACGGATATGCTCGACTTGTCGTAAACACTTCCCGGTTCTTTCCTCGTTCATGACTTATCTAAGTATATTAATTAAAAATGTCGCTTGTTAAAATGTACTAAAATGAAAGAATAAATACCGTGGTTCTATGATATACTCCCGTGGGTTCATCGTGCATATATATTATGGGTCTCTCTTCTTTACAAATGTGAAATATCAAGCAATTATTGCCGTGCACGCAATTTATAGGTATATTCGTTGGTTGACCGCTATGGAATATCTGTGCCACAAATTGACCACGGATATGTACCACTTGAAAACACTTCCCTGTTCTTTCCTCGTTCGTGACTTATCTAAGAATATTAATTAAAATGTCTCTGGTTAAAATATACTAAAATGAAAGAATAAATACCGTGGTTCGAGGATATACTCCCGTGGGTTCATCGTGCATATATATTATGGGTCTGTCTTCTTAACAAATGTGAAATATAAAGCAATTATTGACGTGCAATGACGCGTTTTGGAATAAATCCGTGTGAACAGATTTAAAGCATTTTCAATTCATACTTACAATTGTTGTCTGTCCTTTCAAATGTAGACCGTAAATATTATCAATGTATACCAACAATGAGGTAGGCGTTCAGATCTCAAAGCGAAGATGTACTCTTGGTTCATACAAAGGAGAAGTGGCTCGATCACATTCGCTTTTTTTTCTGTCAGAAAAAAGTAATATGTTGCCTTGAAAATATTATTAGCCCCTCCCAACGCACCTCTCGATGTCGAAATTGGGTTACATTTCCCCTAACTGCAAGCATATATTGTTGTTTAAAATGTTGCACGTTTGTTTTTTATGCTAAATAGACCACACAATTTATAGGTATATTCGTGTAACAAATTGGCAATTGCCTTAGCTAGCAAGGATATTTATATATATAACACAATGACAAAACCCAGAATTTATTGACGCAGAAATTCTGAATAAGACTTCCTTGGCTCTAATGTTTACAAGTGACATTTTTCATATATATTTTTAATTTATTTTCAAGTCGTCTACATATGCTGTATTTCGTTTTGTGTCGTTGCGTGACATGCAATTTAATTTATTTTTGCTCATGACCTGGCCAGAAAATTCCCCCTTTTTGTGCTAGATTATAGACGGGTAAAACCATATTAAGCTTTACAGAACATTTCCGGTTTCGTCCATGTCATTTTTCTTTTTACCATGTCTTGTAATTTTTCTTTGAATTATGTCTCGGTATCTTTTGATATTTCTAAGAAAAAATGGTTTCTGAAATAAAACGAGCCCCATTAAGGAAAGGTCTAGATCCGCCTCTGAGATACATGTACATCTCTGTTTTACATTGTGTAAAATGTTATCTGTTAGTGAATCAGTATGTTCCGTCTAATTCCAATTATCCACTGAATCATATTATAATCGCTGGAAGTGTCCCGAATTTGAATTATGTTCAGAATAGATCCACTTTTTATAACCATTTTGATCAACCAAAATCAGGTTCTTGTGAGAAAAAAATAACAATAGTTACAGTCCTCCCAAAATAAAAAAAGGGGAATCACTTAAATCTTGTTCCTAGTTTGTAAGAAAAAGGACAAATTGTTTCAGAATGTTCTTAAAAGAAATAATGGGAATACACCTCAAGTTTCTTTTGCATGTATTGCTTTAAAATACCCTCTCATGCCCATTGAAGTTGAAAAAGCAAATTTAAGGTTTTCAAAATCTCAGCTTGATATTATGGATAATTATAAGCTATTTCTAACAAAGTGATTTGTATCACTGATAGGTGATGAAACCAGTCTACAACCCATTAAAATATTGCATGATACGGGAGATTCCCAAACTTAAAAGGTGAAATACAAATGCCATAACTGTTTTTCAGATTTACACATTTTCAGATAGTGATTTTAGTACCTTGATAGAAAATCGTAATAATTTTCAATTTTCTCAAGACGTTTATGCGAGATCGTCAGGTAAACTTACCTGTTTAAAACCGCCGATAATATCATTTATGGTTATTCCCATTTAAAAAGCTCCATCAATCAATCAGTCAATCAATCAATCAATCAATCAATCAATCAATCAATCAATGTAGATGAAGAATTTAAAATATAAAATATGCTCAACGACGATAAAATGAAATAATCCTAAATTTGGCTTGAAGCAAAATTCAATCATTCCCGTGCCTTCAAATAATTTTAATCTTTGGCAATTGTCATGTGCAACCTCTGACAAAATCTTCAAAGGTTTGAAGGCGGTCTGTATTTGGTAGAAGTAGAACAAGCTCTGACCAAAGTCTTCAAATTGTTGAAGATGGTAAGTATTTGGTAGAAGTAGAACAAGCTCTGACAACAATCTGCAAACTGTTGAAGTCGGTCAGTATTTGGTTAAAGTAGAACTGGCTCTGACAAAAATCTGCAAACTGTTGAAGGCGGTCATTATTTGGTAGAAGTGATACTAATGTCAAAGTGTATCACACAAGAGGAACAATGGGATTATTTAGTAGAAATTAATTATTTTTGCGTTGTAGCCATTGGATTAATATCCAAAGTAACTGAACAAACATGACAGTTCTACCAATATTCAAATTAAGGCAAACGCTTTGTTTGAATTACTTATTTCTTTGTGAAACCTGTGAAAACAAAATAGAACAGAAAGTAAAGTGTTTAATGCATACGTTATATGCTATAGTACAAATCATATACATTTTGTTTAGTTACATCCCCGGTATACATTTTAACTGTTAAAAAATACCATAATGTAATTTGTAGTCCACACAAAATTTTTTCGAGTATCAAATGCATATCCACGATCTAATAGCATATATTTACTTATCAACGTGATACATTTATATTTCAACGAATCACATATCAGTCTCAAGGCCGCTGGGAGCCATTAGTTGTCTCTATGTGCCACAATTGTGCCAGTGTCTCCAAACTGTACATTCCAGATTGCCACCTAGGTATTCTCTAACGTTAATTTACTATAAGCATTGTCTATGACATACTAGCAGCCAATAGTTTAATTAAGTATAAACTAAATATATTTGTTGACTATAGAGAGTTAAATGACAATAACATACAAGTGATAGAGGACAACATATCATTTAATATTATTTGTTACAAATGTATAGCTCAATCATAACAATATATACCACTAGTAATGCATTGAGATAAAGTAAAACATAGATTGATAAATAAAAATTAGAGGTCCCCGAAAGGTAAATCAAAAATAGAAAACCCAGAGACAGAGGCAATAATGTCCAGCAGAGTACTAAGACTAGAAAAAAAAAACTATACACATAGACATTGACAGTGAGGGTCCTTTGAGAACGAAACATTTTGATTTAAGATATGGTTTAAATTTTATTGTTGTTAGATTTTCATTTATATGTATATGTAACACCAGTCAATCATCACCTGTATATGGAATATAAATCTCTCAATTGAAACAATATTCCTGTGTTATACTATATCTTGCTACATACATATTATACTTTATATATTACGTTGAAATACAATTACACACAGTATCAAAGCTTTAAAGTTTGATTGTATTTGCTCATTTATTTATATATTGCAGCTATTTATAATGTATTACAATAAAATCATAGCAATCAAATCAGACACATTCAACAAATTACATTTTGTATTATGATTGTATTCCCACTTTGCCAACATTCAAAATGTTAGCCATATTTATAAACAATTACTTTGCTGAAAAAGAATGAGCACTTGTAGTCATCATGTTCCTTGTTAAACAGAATATTAAATGATGAGATGAATGACTTGTGATCAGCCAAATGTTTCTCTTTGTTATAGCTAATATTTCAGTAAGTAGGATAACCAGAGCATTGTGCAATGGAAAGTTGCTTCAATAGAGCCCACATCATCCACTGTTTACGATTCCGGTTTTACTATGATAGTCGTGATACCAAAATTTAAGTTAACGTTATGATCAATTTATATGATGTTTGATGATAATTATTTTAGACAAATGTGTCTGTGTTTGTGCACCCAATTGTAACAATCAAAAATTAGAGTCCATATACATAGGTATTAGAGGTAACTCATTTGCACCTGTGTATACGATTTTACCATTAGATATAGCGGCTGTACTTTCAAACAGGTTGATGTTCCCAGAAAAGTAAAGTGTAGTCTTTGGCAGCAAACTCTATATATCTTACATTCATAAGGACAACATTATAATATGCTTGCGATATTTGGTATGGGTGTTTTGAACGTGAAATAGCAAAACAGGGAATTAGAATCAGATAGAACATTCCATGACGAACATAATTTAGGGATTTTCCGTCCTATGAAACAAGGTGGGCATATCTGTCTTCTAGACATAAATATCGCAAGCTGCGAACATTTTACAAAATGTATAATAAACTACGTCCTCAATATTTGGGTAATTGTCTACCTCCTACAGTATATCATATTAGTGATCATAATCTCCGAAACGATGAAAACTATACAACACCATCAAGTAGTCTCAGAATGACACCCTTTATACCACCCACTGCTTCGTCATGGAACAATTTAGATTTAAATATTAGAAATAGCCTAAATATATCATATTTTAAATCTGGGATTAAGGAAAATACTTTTAATGCTCCGGAATATAATAGTGAAGGGTCCAGAAAACTAAGCATACTCCATGCTAGACTACCACATCAATGCAGCTTATTGAATTCTGATATATTTCGTATAAACATTACAAATGACTCAAAATGGCAAAGTGGTTCCCCTTTTGAAGATTCAATTCATTATATAATGGAATGTCCATTACACCAAAACGAAAACTTTCAAGTGAAATGCAACTGTCATAACTTTTTTTTCCGATTTACATATTTTTAGATAGTGATTTTAGCATCTTGATAGAAAATCGTAATAATTTTAAATTTTCTCAAGTCTTTTATGCGAAATCGTTATGTAAATTTACCTCTTTAAAACCGCAGG
The DNA here is from genome assembly GCA_002080005.1 of Gigantidas platifrons. Lineage (NCBI taxonomy): Eukaryota > Metazoa > Mollusca > Bivalvia > Mytilida > Modiolidae > Gigantidas > Gigantidas platifrons. Next base: position 125,695 of record MJUT01030174.1, read on the forward strand.
AAATATCAATGATGGTTATTCCTCTTTAAGAATCCCCTGTCGTGATGTCGTTAGTGTCATTTCTTTTTTTTTATGGGGACAAAGATAATCATACTATATTCTTTCTTTGTGTTCAAAACGGTTGGGCGGGGGGACAAATGGCCACGGATATGTTCCACTTGTCGTAAGCAATTCGCGATTCTTTCCTCGTTCATCACTTATCAAAGCATACTAATTTAAAAATTTCGCTTGTATAAATATACTAAAATGAAAGAATAAATACGTTGTTTTAGGATATGCTTCCGTGGGTTCATCGTGCATAAATATTATGGGTCTGTCTTCTTAACAAATGTGAAATTTCAAGCAGTTATTGCCATTCCATGACGCGTTTATGAATAAAACCGTGTGAATAAAGGTCAACTCATTTTCAATTCTGACTTAATATTTTTGTATTTTCAAAAATAGACCGTAAATATTATCAATGTATACCAAAAAAGAGATTATCGTTCAGATGTCAAAGCGGAGATGTACTCTTGGTTCATACATAGGAGATGTGGCACGATCGCCTGCTATTTTGTTCTGTCAGAAAACAGTAATATTGTGCTTTGAAAGCAGTATTATCCCCTCCCAACGTACCTCTCGATGTCGATATTGGGTTACATTGCCGCTAGCTGCAAGCATATCTTGCTGTCTACCACGTTGCTCGTTTGATTTTTATGTTAAATAGACCACAACTTGTATAGGTATATTCGAGTAAAATATTGGAATTTGCTTTAGCTAGCAAGGATAATTATATGTGTAGAAAACAATGGCAAAACCCAGAATTTATTTACGCAGAAATTCTGATTAAGACTTCCTTCGCTCTGATGCCAACGAGCGACAATAAATATATATTTTAGGTTGATTATCAAGTCGTTTACATATGCTGTATTTCGTTTTGTTTCGTTGCGTGACATGATATTTATTTTATTTTGGCTCATGACCTTGCTAGAATATTTCCCCTTTGTGCTAGGTAATAGACGGGTAAAAACATATTAAATTTAACAGAACATTTCTAATTGTCTTGTAATTTTCGCTTTGAATTACGTCTCAGTATATTTTGATATTAAAAAAAATGCTTCTGAAATAAAACGAACCCCATTATGGAAAGGTCTGGATCCACCTCTGAGATACATGTATATTGTCGTACAGTGTGATCTTTCGTCAATTGTTGAAAACGGTACAGCGATCTCTGTCTTAGATTTTGTACAATGTTCAGGTTTAGTGAATAAGTGTGTCTGGCCTTCATGTACTTTAGGGGGCTCTACATATCCTTAAAAAAACCCAGGCACTTACCATATAAAGTACCATTTTCATACGCCCGTCTCGAATTATGTGATTCGGTATGGCGGGCAGGCGGCTGGCGGGTGGGCGGTCATCCACATAGGTTTCCGCACAATAACTTTAGTTCTGTATATCGGATCTTTACCAAACATGATTCTCCTGTGGAAGAGGAAGAGGAAGACCCCGATTTATATTGGGGGCATTAGGTCAAAGGTCAAGGTCAACGTTACTATGAATAGAATGTTTGACAACAGGGTCGTTTCCACGTGATAACTTTAGTTCTGTATATTGGATCTTTACCAAACTTGGCTACATGATTACCCTGTGGAATGGGGAGAACCCTATTTATTTTGGGGTTATTACCATTATACCGTTTGATAATTTATATAGACGGGCGAATTTTGTGATGCACACAGTTCTTGTTGTTCTATGAGACTTAGCTCTGTTGTCTCACAATATGTATTAGGTACTCTAGGGGAGTCAAATTATTTTCTGTTACGAATGTTGTTGTCTTATGATATGAACCAGGTATTTATAGAAGTGGGTCGTCTAATGTATTATAGGTATCTCTTACTTTAAGGGGTTCGCATCATTCTCTATGGTTAATGATGTTGTCTTATGATATGAACCAGGTATATATGGTAGTGGGTTCCCTAAGGCATTATATGAATCATTTACCTTAGAGGACTCGCATCATTCTCTATGGTTAATGTTGTTGTCTTATGATATGAACCAGGTATATATAGTAGTGGGTTCCCTAAGGCATTATAGGAATCATTTACCTTAGAGGACTCGCATCATTCTCTATGGTTAATGTTCTTGTCTTATGATATGAACCAGGTATATATGGTAGTGGATTCCCTAAGGCATTATAGGAATCATTTACCTTAGAGGACTCGCATCATTCTCTATTGTTAATGTTGTTGTCTTATGATATGAACCAGGTATATATGGTAGTGGGTTCCCTAAGGCATTATAGGAATCATTTACCTTAGAGGACTCGCATCATTCTCTATGGTTAATGTTCTTGTCTTATGATATGAATGGTGGATCTAGGTAGTGAGCTCCCTAAAGTACACTAAAGCATAATATAGATCATTTACTATCGGGGACTCGTATTATTATTTTATTGTTAATGATAGTAGGTCTCCTAAAATGGTAGATATATATTATGAAAATGACTTAACTTTTATTGAATTGTGTTTCTCTCGGAAAAAATGACACTTCATGGGGCGAGCCCCTTAAAGTAAACTTTGTAAATTTCAACTTAAAGTAAATGAAGGTTATAATAACTTAGTTTCACGGATATGAATTCCACATTTCGCTGTTCTATCTTCAACGATTACTAACAAGTCATAAGTAATACATTTTATGTAAAAATGAATTAAAGGGAGGAAAATGTAAAGGTAATAATGCATGTACAAATAACCAGTATTACTAGTATTTATCATTAATATTTTTTATACAATTTTATTTTAGAGAAGCCTATATATAAATTCCCTGGCGAAAATTGTCTAAATATAAGTAAACAGCTAGAGTACAAAAGTTCGCAATGTATTTTTATTTAAATATTTTATATTTCAAATTAAATGTTTTGTTTGTTTCAATTTATATGTTTTTAATATATTACTTTCTATGTTGAATCGATGCCTGTGATGTCACGTTGGTGACTTTCATCATTAGATTATAGAGAAGTTATGTCATCCTCGTAGGCGCAGCAGACTTATAAGAACCGAATTACCCCATACTATTGGCTAACCAAGAGGAGATAATCATGTTAAACTGTGACTATAAGCAATAAATTTACTATTATTTTCGGATAAACAGTGACACACTTGGCGTAAAAATAGCTTTTTTTGCATTATTTATGTATCTTTATAGAAAAATCAAGACAATCAAATGCTCAAAACCTTTGCATTTCACCTTTAATGTTACAACATATCTTACCTTTATCGGGGAATACTTCTGCTAGTGCAAATGTGTTGTTACAGGGCGTAGACCCAGGTTTTCATGTTGTTCCACTCCATCACTTTAACTTAAAATCAGATTTTGTTTCGGGACAGGTTGTAGTTGGGGTACGACCTGCACTTTCTGTTGATATTTCTTTGTTAATTGGTATCGATGGACCCAATAGCCTTCGATGAGCTTAGTTATAAAGAGAATGAATTATAAAATACAGGGATTTTTCCTGCATGTGCTGTAACTTTAGCCATGAAAAAGTATCTGGAAGAAGATGAGACTTTATTGCAACATGGTACCATAGAAACAAGTGATGTTGAATTAAGAGACACATTTTGTACTGATGTGAACGATCATCTTTTTACATAGCGATGGCGATATGCATAGTTATTCAATAGGCAAGGAACACAAATCCTGTCTAGATACAGATGAGGATTAAACATTCCATCTTGATACAGTCCAGGATCAGTGGTTAATGTGTGGAGGTCCTGTTCATAAGCAAACAATAAGATATGTCAGAAATGACCCTCTGACTAGGGAACAACGTATTAGTGCGGAGATGGAAGGGCTCTCACTACCTTTTTCTAAGTCATTCTCAGTAGAGGAGGTAGAGACTGTTAATGTTTGTTATTTCATGAAAGACGAAACATTGATGTGAAAATGGCGACCACCAGATGCGAATGTGTAAGATGAATGGAAAGTGATCTGCCAGATAGTGGTACCGGAAGAATACCGGAAAGCAGATGTGCGTCTGGCCCAATATTCGTCAATGACTGAACTGGGTGTTAACAAAACCTCCAACAGGATATTGATCCATCACTACTGGCCGAATATAAGACGAGACGTAACCGAGGACTGATGATCTTGTAACATCTGCCGATTATGGGATAACTGAATCAAAACAGTCGTGTAGCTCCACTCAGACCCGTACCCGCTTTTGAAGAGTCTTTCAGAAGGGTTATTCTTGTCTCTGTTTGTCCCCTTCCTAAAACTAAATAAGGAGATCTATGTTTACTCTCCACTTAGGAATATTAAAGCTAAAACTATAAATAAGACTCTAATTATTTTGTTTTTACTTTTGTGGGTCTTCCTAAAACAATTCAGTCAATTCAAGAATCCAATTGTATGTCTCATTTATTTCAGCAAGTTATGCATCAATTTAATTAAATATAAAACAGCTTAAGTCTAATGCATAGCACCCTGAGTCTCATGGAGCTCTGTAAAGATTTCACCAAACCTTAAAATATATGATGAAAACATTTTGTTTAGACAGTCAAACAAATTGGGATGATGGGGTCCACATGCTAGTGTTTGCCTTAAGGGAAGCCTTCCAAGAATCTCTAGGTTTTAGTCCTTTTGAACTGGTGTGTGGACACTCTGTGACTTGACTTATTCCACTTCGTCCAAAGGGGGACATAGGGCGACCACAGTGTTTTCCACCTCTTTCTGTTCATGGTTGCTGTCTTTGCCTCTTTCCATGTCTTGTCAATCTTTTGTAGTTCGGTTGTATGTCCCCGCCGCAAGGTGTTTTTTGGCCTTCCTCTCTTTCGATGTCCTCGGGGATTCCAATCTAGAACAATGTTATCATTTTTTTCGGATGGTATGTCCAATCCATTTCCACTTTCTAAATCTAATTGTGTGTGCTATAGGATGTTGGTTTGTCCTTTTCCAATGGTCTTTATTTGAGATTTTATTTGTGAGAGGTCTCTTAAAGATTTCGAAAGAAAGTGTTCAAAGCATAAGCTTACAAGAGGATGTGAAATAGAAGATGACAATTGGAAACAAAGCCAAGATAAGAAATCTTAAACCAGGCGAGAAAGTTATTGTGTTATTGCTTATTCCTTGTCATCCATTACAAACTAAATATTTTTGGTCATATGTAATTGAATCCAGACTGAATGATTTAGATTATATTGTGAATAGACTTACGAGAAGAAAGAAAAGACAAATATATCAGGTGACAACACAATGCTTCTCGAAAGGATATGAGCTAACAGTGAATGTTAGTGATGTAGATGTTGGTGCAGCTTTGCTCCAAGAAGGTAAAGATGACATAGATCTGCCTAATTGCTATTGTTTCTTAAAAGTTTGACAAAAATCAGAAAAATTAATCCACAATTGAAAAAAATGACTTGCCTTATTGTTATCTTTGAAGCATTTTGATGTACATTCATCCATTCGTGGTGTTTACTGATCACAATACAGTCACATTTATTAACAAAATTCAAAATAAAAATCACAGATTAACGAGATGGGGATTAATGTTGCAAGAATATAATCTGATTATAAAACATATTAAATATAAAGATAATTGTATAGCTAATATGTTGTCTAGAATTGAATAATACAAATGTGTATCCTTCCCTTTTCATCAAGATATGATATATTATGTATCTTAAATAAATATGAGATAATACTTTGTGTTTTGTTCTTGATAGTATTACATCATAAGTGCAAATAGGTTATCAAATATAGGTAAAGTTGTTTGCAAGTTTTTAATTTTGAAGTTGAAATTAATATCATCTAGATTATGGTCATGTATATAAACAATGTCACATGTTAAGGAAAGTTCTAGATAATTTGATGAAATAGTAAATAAGACCCAGTAGCTTCTAAAGATGTCAGTCTAAGATTTATAATTGATAAAATAGATGGAATTTATAGCATTGTATTTGGACATATTTACTTAGTAAAACGTAAAGAAGCTAGACTGATCCTTTGATTTCACGTTCCGCTTTACATATGATGTCATTTCAGTAAATAATTATGTTGATCGCATCTATCCCATTGAGTCTGAAATAAAGGATATCACAGCTACATATATGTCTGCTTCATATCTTACACTACACCTCTAAATCGACAGGGAGGGGGATAAGAACGAACCTTTACGACACAAGAGATGGTTTCAATGTTCCCATTGTGAACTTTCCATTTATGTGTAGCAACATTCCAGCAGCACCTGCATATGTAGTGTATATTTAACAGATGCTACGATAATCCAGAGCGTGTGGCTCCTATCAGCATTTCCTTGATAGAGGATTCTGCTAACAAGGGTTCCTTTTGGAAAGTTGAAGTCATCACTTTGCAAATGTTACGGTCGCCACAATGACTTGGTTGACCATGATGGAATATCTGTTTCACAATGACCGCTAGTGTAGCAGGATCTACAGACCCTTATGGAACACCTGAGTTCATCCCGGTCTTTAGTGGGATTCTAGTTACTTGACCTTTAGTTTCATAAGTATGCTTTGTACATCGTTGTTTTTCCTTTTGTACTATTTCTTTCGGCCATTGTGTTGTATGTTCTTCGATATGCTGATTATGATTGCCCCTTTGGTATCTTCAAACTTCTCTTAGTAAAGTCACGTGACTTGAATATTGAACTATTAACAATTTCATCGGCCAATATTTGGAATCTTTCTGGATTACAACTAAAAGATATTGTAATTCAACAAGAATGAATTTTCATTGAAAAGGATCGCACTAATATACAGGAAAGGACAAGCACATCTATTCTCAAAGAATTTAAACTTGAAGATTGACAAAGAGGCCAGTAATAATTTATTAATTTGATTTGTGTAATTGTATAATAGTATGCAGTAAATTTTGTTATATTAAGGAATATAGACTTAATTGATTGTTGGTTGTATCTTTATGTTACTAGAATATTCTAGAAAAAACAGTTTCGTAACATTAGTTATTGATGTTATCGGTCAAATCATGAATGGTTGATGACTTATTAAAAATGTATTATACTTTATTCAATATGTTAAGTTGAAATAAAATTACATACAGTATCAAAGTTTGTAGTATTGATGTACATTTTTTTATTTGACAGTTATTTGTATTCCAATGAAATCACATCAATCAAATCAGACACGTTCAACCACATTATGAAACTGTATCTGTTGTCAATATTCTTTTTTGTTGTTGTTGACATTCTATGACTTACAATATATGTATCTGTATAATGTATGTTGTTTAATAACAATCTACGCAACATATTAAATTCCACGACAAGATAAAATAACTTTTATAATTCTAATCAAACATACAAGTAATATGTAACAGGCCGTAAAGGTTAAGGGTATGTATTAATTGAACCCGCTTTGAAACACCGTATTTTTAAATAGCTACACTAATTAGAATGGGTTGTGTGTTTTTACTGAACAGGAATATGAATACATTTTATTGAAACAAATGACACAAAATGTATACATCTATCGTGTACTTCACTTTGGATTACCTGTTCGCCCCGGAAAGTGAGTCGATTCGCCCCACTTAATTGCTATTATATTATAATAGATGAATTTTTTTTCGACAATTTGTTAGTAATTATTTATTTATCAGTTGAATACAAAAAAAAATAATAATAATATGATAACAATAAAATCAAAATAATAAAAATATATGATAAACAACGGAGTTAACATCATCATGATGTTATATTATAATATTTAATAATTATTGGTCAAGTATTACTAATTAAACTGCAAAACAATTATCAAGAGAAATTAATAAAATTGTAATAATGTTTATTCTTTGATTTGTCGAATACTAATTCGGCTGCACGATTTACCACACACTACCACACAAGAAATCATATACAATTATAAAATAATGTACAAACCAACAAACTGTAAGGTTCAGAGAAGCTATGTCCGACTTGGTATACATTTTATATAAAAAAGACTAATAGCTACTGGTACAGAATATTTAAAACACTAAACAAACCATACCTCAGCGTTGATGTATAAATAAAAGAACACTTGCAACAACAACAAAAAAAACAAACAAAAAACCAAATATACAAACAATCTGATAAAATAAAAACAAAAATAAAAACAAACAAACAAATAAACAAAGACAAATAAAAGCATATTAATGCACCAATGGTATTTTGAACGAGCTTATGTTCAGCATGCAATCTAGAAAATTGCAACAGTTAATTTGCACGATTTTTCAGTGAAATATTGTTGAACACAAAAGGGAGAATATTTTTCTCAATAAAGAATCATCGTGAAGGGGTTTAGATTCACTTATCACTTATGTGTACAGAATGGCAACAAAATACGACGAAATCGACTTACGGAGACATCAAACTCTCTTTCATATGCTAATTTCTCGGATATTTACCAATAATAAATATCAGATTTCGTATGGTTTTACAGGGTAATTCATAGGTAAAGTAGATGCAATACTCTGTAGCTCTTATCTCATTTGCAAAGGTTTAGATATATCAATAATATGTCAAGGTTTTTTTCTTAATTATGGGTAAGACAAAAATAAAGTACCCACGAACAAGCCTTACAACATCCAAAATACGAATATTTGCAATGGTATTTTCCATAATCCATTTTTAAAGCACTATTAATAAATGAGTGCGAAGCGATCCGGGGCGAAAGGGAATCGGGGAGAAACGACCCGGGGTGTACGGGAATAGGCGCGAAACGACTCACGGGGCGAACGGGATTCGGGGTGAAACCACCCGGATTCGTCTCAATTTATCATACTTACGGGCAGTGTTGTGTTATTAGCTTCTGTCGTTTCCATTCTTGTAGTCAGATCGAACCTGTCAATCAAATTATATCACCTGACCACGTCATTGTCAGGGAACCTTTTTGTTATGCAAGGAAATAGCTGAAATTGCACGACGAAATACACAAAACGAAATCCTTCAATTTTAACTGTTTTTCACAACGGAAAGCAGGCAAAGTTTACATTTTCATATCGGAAGGGAACAGCAATTTTTAAAACATGTATGGAAATATCTAGAAATATGAGATGAAACAACTTACCGTTTGTAAATTTTCCTCCACAGAGGGTCTCAACCGGAAGTTGCAGATACCTCTTTGCTTGCTCAACAATGTGTCGATACCATCTGATTTACCAAGCGTGATATCAGTGATACAGGACAATACTTCAATAATCTACCAAACTTGCAATCTCTGCGAGTATCAATTACTTTTATTTACAGAAAAATATGTTCATTATATGACAATATATGTCCCAGGTAATGTTTTTATAATATAAAACAAGTTATTGACAAATGTGTCCTTCGAACTCTACAGATTTGTCATCGATAAGGAACACCAACTTAGTGGTAACTAAATTTGCTGTATAATGCATTTTTTTTCTTTTTTCGTGCAAAATAAAATAAATTAATTCACGACCAGAAACTATCAATTTTTATTTGTTCTTAGCATTTTCATAATGCGTGCGCTATAAAGATATTTTTAAGCGTGTTTATAAATTCCCACGAGGAATGGTTTGTAACGTGTAGAAAAGTCACATCTTTGGACAAACAAAATTCCGGAGTCAAAATGTTAGCCATATATATAAACAATTACTATCTTGAAAAAGTAGAAGCACTTGTAGTATTAGTTTCTCTATATGGATTCCGGTGAAGTTTTGGTGTTCTATATAAACTAGAAAAGGCATATGGTTCCCTGTTAAACATAATATTCAATATATTCAATGATGAGATGAATGACTTTTGATCAGCCAAAAGTTCCTCTTTCTCATAACTAGCATTTTGGTAGCTAGGATTACCAGACTATTACACAAATAAAGATTATCCCATTAGAGCCCAACACACCCACTGTTTATTTTTGTATTTCATTTTATATCTTGTAGTATCATCAATTGTATGACTTCAGGTTTGAACTAAGTAATTAAACAAATCAAACCCCCAAACGTGTTCGTCATATTAGAGGGGCCCGGTGGCTCAATGAGTTAGGTTGCTGGATCTAACAACTCATACAAGCCTATCACCAATACGGCGTGGGTTCGCGCCCTACTTTGTAAATTACAAAAAAGGGTGCACTCGACTCGCAACCGCAAGTGATAAAGTTTACCAGTTGCTTGCCCATGGTGGGTGGTTCTCTCCGGGTACTCCGGCTTCCTCCACCACTAAAACTGGTCGCCATGATATAGCTGAAATATTGTTGAAAGTGGCGTTAAACACAAAAAAAATCAAATCAAATCAAACCCAAATTTAAGGTTACGTTATAATCAATTGAGGATGCTTGATGACAATCATTTTAGACAAATGTGTAAGCGTTTGTGATGAAATTAAGAGTTCCTGTACGCATGTGTTAGAGGTAGCCCCTTTGCACATGTGTCTACTATTTTATTATTAGACAAGACAGCTGTACTGATGTTGTGGTATATTTAGTGTTTTGCATTGATGATAGATATGACATATTACGTTGTTCATTAAAATATTGTTGTTGTTGTTGATAGCATTACATCATCAGTGCAAATAGTTTATAAAAATAGGTCAAGTTGTTTATCTTGAATTTGCATATGCTCTAGCCATTTCTACATATCGTTTATATATTTAAACAATGTCATTTTTTTAAATGTTCCAGAGAATTTCATGTAAGACGCAGCAACTTCGAGAGCTGCCAGTCCTGGATTTAGGATTTGTATGATAGCTGGAATATATAGCATTGAACTTGGATATATTTACTTAGTGAAGTCGGGTGACTTGAACATTGAACTATTAATAATTTCAACGGCCAATATTTCCAAACTTTCAGGATTAGAACTAAGGGATATTTTAATTCAACTATAATTAATTTTCATAGAAAAGAATCGAAATAATTTACCGGAAAAATAAGCTAATTTAATCTAAAGGAATTTAAATTTAAACATTGACAGACAGGCCAGCTATAGTTTATTAATATGCTATTTGTAATTGTATAAAAGTGTTAGGTATTTGTTTTCATGTCTTTCTGTTACTAGAATACTCTAGAATGAAATTTACGTAATACTAATTAAGGGACCGTCCGCGAGGACGAATATTTGTAAGAGAATATCATTGAAAAGAGATGATTTATAGAAGTCTATACTTTCTTGAATTATTGTCCCCCGACGCTTCGTCGAAGGGGCCTATAGAAATGGGTGTCGTCCGTCCGTGTGCTTTTTGGTTTCCAGAATGATAACTTGTGAATGAAATGTCAGATGTGTGGTATGTTAGTGTATCTTATGAAGAACTAGGTCAAGTTCGATAATGACAATGTTTCGACTATTTTTACTCGAGTTATGCCCCTTGTATACCTCAAAATTGCTAAATATTTGATGATAACTTGGGAACAAATAGTTAGATTGAAACAAGGTTTGATATGTAAGTGTATCTCATGAATATCTAGGTCAAGATCGATAGCGATCATTTTTCGACAAATCTTACCAGAGTTACATCCTTTGTTATACTTCGTCCGTGTGTCCCGAATTGGTTTTCAGATGATAACTTGTGAATGAAAAGTCAGATTGAAGCTAGATGTGGCATGTAAGTGTATCTTATCTATATCTAGGTCAAGTTCGATATTGACAATTTTTCGACGATTTTTACTAGAGTTGTGCCCCTTTTTATACCTCAAAATTGCTAAATATTTGGTTTCCAGATGATAACTTGGGAACAAATTGTCAGATTGAAACTAGGTTTGGTATGTAAGTGTTTCATGAATATCTAGGTCAAGTTTGATAGCGATCATGTTTCGACAAATCTTACAAGAGTTACATTCCTTTTTATACTTCGTCCGTGTGTCCCGAATTGGTTTCCAGATGATAACTTGTGAATAAAAAGTCTGATTGAAGGTAGAAGTGGCATGTAAGTGTATCTTATGAATATCTAGCTCAAGTTCGATAATGACAATTTTTATTCTTCAAAATTGCATTTTTTTTGGTTTCCATATTATAACTTGTGAACAAAAAATCAGATTGAAACAAGGTTTGGTATGTAACTGTAACTCGTGAATATCTAGGTCAAGTTCGATAATGATGATTTTTCAACAATTCTAACCAGAGTTACTCCCCTTTTTTTACTTCAAAATGGTCCTTGGGTGGTCCCCTTTCAGAATTATTTAAGTCAGGTGAGTGATACAAGCTCACCTGAACCTCTAGTTTACAGTAGTTTCAAAATTTAATCTTACGATATAACCTTTGCGTCGGGGGACCAGTGGCCAACGGCCTTTTATTTATTTATTACAACCAACAATCAAAATGGTATTTTCGACAGAAGAATGTATGTCAGAATCAAACAGGGAGGCGTCTGAGGAACTAAATATGAGAATTGTTACTGCTATCCAAATTTGAATTTTGAGGTTAAAACTACCATGTTAAAATTTTTAATCCGTAACATTATTGTTGATGAGGAGATTTTGGGTGAAGATGATTTGGAATTGGTTAGCAATATTGAGGGTGATACTGTAAAAATGAGAGAAATTGAAATGCAGGAAAAAGGAAGATTAAAATTAAAACGCAGACTTAAAGAAATAGAAAAGGAAGAAATGCAAGAAAAAAGAAGAATTGAAGAAATGTAAATGCAATTGAAAATTAAAGAACTTGAACTTGAACAATTTAGGCTTTCTATATAAAAAGAGGAGTGAGTGACTTTGGTGTTACCTTCAATTACAAAATAAATTTGATGTTGTGAAGTACATCATATTTGTTCGACCTATTTTGGAGAAAGAAGTGGACAAATAGTTTGTTCATTTTAAGAAAATTGTTAAAAGTCTGGTTTCGCCCCATGCATACTGGACCTTACTTTTACAAAGTGCTCTTAGGTGGACAGCCAGAGAAACAAGTTCAAATTATGAAGAAGTGAATGAAGTCATTTTGAAAGCATATCAGTTAGTAACGGAGGATCATCGACGAAAGTGTAGAGGTTGTAGAAAACGGGATGACAAACTCATGTTGAATTTATCCGTGAAAAATAACTTTTGTTTGAACAGTGGCTCCCTTCTAGCGAAGTAACTACAAATTTTAATAAATTAAGACAAAACAACTCTTATTGAAGAATGTAAACATTGCATTAATTCAGATATTAACACATATATAGATGAACATAGCGTGTCCAGTTCAGTAGAAGTCACCAATATGGCAGATGATTATGCACTGACGCATAAATTAATGTTTTTGAAAAATAAAAGAGCTGGAAGTGTCCCGAATTTGAATTATTTTCAGAATAGATCCCCTTTTTATAACCATTTTGATCAATCAAAATCAGGTTATTGGGAGAAAAAATAACAATGGTTACAGTCCTCCTAAAATAAATAAAGGGGAATCACATAAATCTTGTTCCTAGGTTGTAAGAAAAAGGACAAATTGTTTCAGAATGTTCTTAAAAGAAACAATGAGAATACACCACAAGGTTCTATAGCATGTAATGCTTTAAAGACCCTCTCGTGCCCATTGTAGTTGAAAAAGAAAAAAATAAGGTTTTCAAAATCTCAGCTTGATATTTTGGAGAATTATAAGCCCTTTGTAATAAAGTGATTTGTATCACTGATAGGTGATAAAATCAATCTACAACCCATTACAATATTGCGTGATACGGGAGATTCCCAAACTTAAAAGGTAAAATGCAAATGCCATAGCTGTTTTTTCAGATTTAAACATTTTTAGATAGTGATTTTAGTACCTTGATAGAAAATCGTAATAATTTTCAATTTTCTCAAGACGTTTATGCGAAATCGTCAGGTAAATTTACCTGTTTAAAACCTCTGGAAATATCAATCATTGTTATTCCCATTTAAAAAGCTCCTGTTTTGACATCGTTCGTGCCATTTCTTCTTTTTTTATGAGTACACAGATAATCATACAATATTCTTTATGTGTGTGCAAAACGGTTGGGAGGGTGGACATAGGTCGCAACCACGCCTTGGTTGACCGTTATGGAATATCTGTGCCACAAATGACCACGGATATGTACCACTTGTAAACACTTCCCTGTTCTTTCCTCGTTCGTGACTTATCTAAGAATACTAATTAAAATGTCTCTTGTTAAAATATACTAAAATGAAAGAATAAATACCGTGGTTCTAGGATATACTCCCGTGGGTTCATCGTGCATATATATTATGGGGCTGTCTTCTTAACAAATGTGAAATATCAAGCAATTATTGCCGTGGAATGACGAGTTTTGGAATAAAACCGTGTGAACAAATTTAATGCATTTTCAATTCAGACTTACAATTGTTGTCTGTCCTTTCAAATGTAGACCGTAAATATTATCAATGTATACCAAAAATGAGGTAGGAGTTCAGATTTCAAAGCGAAGATGCACTCTTGGTTCATACAAAGGAGAAGAAGTGGCTCGATCACATTCGCTTTTTTTCTGTCAGAAAACAGTAATATGTTGCCTTGAAAACATTATTAGCCCCTCCCAACGCACCTCTCGATGTAGAAATTGGGTTACATTTCCCCATATATTGTTGTTTAAAATGTTGCTCGTTTGTTTTGTATGCTAAATAGACCAAACAATTTATAAGTATATTCGTGTAACAAATTGGCAATTGCCATAGCTAGCAAGGATATTTATAAATATAACACAATGACAAAACCCAGGCTTTATTTACGCAGAAATTGAATAAGACTTCCTTTGGCTCTGATGTTTACAAGTGACATTTTTATATATATTTTTTTTATTTATTATCAAGTCGTCTGCATATGCTGTATTTCGTTTTGTGTCGTTGCGTGACATCATATTTATTTTATTTCATGACCTGGCCAGAATATTCCCACTTTTTGTGCTAGGTTATAGACGGGTAAAACCATATTAAGCTTAACAGAACATTTCCGGTTTCGTCCTTGTCATTTTTCTTTTTACCATGTCTTGTAGTTTTTCTTTGAATTACGTCTCGGTATCTTGATATTTCTAAAAAAAAATGGTTCCTGAAATAAAACGACCCCCATTATGGAAAGGTCTGGATCCGTCTTTGAGATACATGTACATCTCTGTTTTAGATTATGTAAAATTTTATCTTTTAGTGAATAAGTGTGTTACGTCTAATTTCAATTATCCACTGAAGCATATTATAATCGACTGCATAGATGTTTAGCACCAATCAATCAATCAATCAATCAATCAATCAATCAATATAGATAACGAATTTAATATATAAAATGTGCTCACCGTCGATAGAATGAAATAATGCTAAATTTGGCGTTAAGCAAAAATCAATCATTCCTGTGCCTTCAAATAGTTTTAGTCTTTTGCAATTGTCATGTGGAACCTCTGACAAAATCTTCAAAGTTTGAAGGCGGTCAGTATTTGGTTGAAGTAGAACAAGCTCTGACCAAAATCTTCAAATTGTTGAAGGCTGTCAGTATTTGGTAGCAGTGATACTAATGCCAAAGTGTATCTCACAAGAGGAACAAATGGGACTATTTAGTTGCAATTAATTATGTTCGCGTTGTAGCCATTGGATTAATATCCAAATCAACTGAACAAACATTACAGTTCTACTAATATTCAAATTAAAGCAAGCGATTTTTTTGAATTACTTATTTCTTTGTGAAACCTGTAAAAACAAAATAGAACAGAAAGTAAAGTGTTTCATATATACGTTATATCCTATAGCACAAATCATGTAAACTTTGTTTATTTACATCCATGGTAAAAAAAAATACCATAGATATATCAAGACAAGAAGGTACTCAAATGACAAAAAATTAAACAATAATCCGTCCATGTTTTGCAGTTTGTTGTCCACAAAAAATGTTTCGAGTATCAAATTCATATCCATGATTTAATAGTATATATTTACTTTCAACATGATACAATTATATTTCAACGAATCAAATGGCGGTAGAAATATAGGAAATGTGCATGAAAACTACAATCCAGATGCATACAAGTATCAGCCTTAATGCCGCTGGCAGCCATCAGTTATCTCTATGTGCCACATCGGAACTTGCGAAGGGTAGATCGGTGGATCGAGCTCTGTGAATCTTCACCAACCAGGAACTGTTTTCTCTTCACGAGCACCTGGGTTTTGGTGAGGTTCATGTTGCTCATCTTTTTACGGTTTTCTCTTCACGAGCAATTGTGCCAGTGTCTCTAAGCTGTATATTCCAGATTGCCCCTATGGTATTATATAAAGTCAATTTACTATTACCATTGTTTATGACAAACTAGCAGGCAATAGCTTAATTAAGTATAAACTAATTATCGTTGTTGACTATAGAGAGTTAAATGACAATAACATACAAGTGATAGAGGACAACCTATCATTTAATATTATCTGTTACAAATGTATAATTCAATCATTACAATATACACCACTAGTAATGCATTGAGATAAAGTTATACATAGATTGGTAAATACAAATTACAGAACCCCGAAGGCTCAATCAAAAATAGAAAATCCAGAAACAGAGGCAATAATATCCAGAAGACACAGAACTAAGACAGAAAAAAACTACACACAAAGAAATTGACAGTGAGAACGAAACATGTTGATAAAAGATATTGTTTCAATTTTACTTGTGTTAGATTTTTATTTTTGTGTAGCACCAG
Organism: Gigantidas platifrons; assembly: GCA_002080005.1. Taxonomy (NCBI): domain Eukaryota; kingdom Metazoa; phylum Mollusca; class Bivalvia; order Mytilida; family Modiolidae; genus Gigantidas; species Gigantidas platifrons. Next base: position 142,262 of record MJUT01030174.1, read on the forward strand.
TCTAGCATCACCTATATATGGAATATAAGTCTCTCAATTGAAACAATATTTCTGTGTTACACTATATCTTGCTACATACATATTATACTTTATATATTGCGTTGAAATACAATTACACACAGTATCAAAGCTTTTAAGTTTGATTGTATTTGCTCATTTATTTATATATTGCAGCTATTTATAATGTATTACAATAAAATCACATCAATCAAATCAGACACATTCAACAAATTACCGAAACTTTATTATTTGTAATATGATTGTACTCCCTCTTTGACAGCAGTCAAAACGGCACTAAAGGGATCGCTTACTTTTGGGGATTCGCATTATGTTTTTATGGTCAATGGTAGTGGGTCCCCTAAAATGGTAGATATTTAATATGCAAATGATTTAACTTTTATTGAATTGTGTTTTTCTCGGAAAATGGCACTTTATGGGGCGAGCCCCTTAAAATAAACTTTGGAAATGACGGCTAAAGTAAATGAAGGTGATAATAACTTTGTGACACGGACATGAACTCGCTGTTCTATATTCAACGATTACTAAGAAGTCATAAGTAAAACATTTTATCTAAAAATACATTAAAAGGAGGAAAATGTGAAGGTAATAGTTCATGTACAAATAACCAGAGTTACTAATATTTATCATTCATATTTTTTATACAATATTTTTTGAGAGAAGTCTATTTATAAATTCCCAAGCGAATATTGTCTAAATGTAAATAAACAGCCAGAGTACGAAAGTTCGGCATGTATTTTTTAATATTTTTTATTTCAAATTATTTTTTTTTGTTTTGTTTTTAATTCATATGTTTTAACGTATTATTTATCTGTTGAATCGATGCCTGTGATGTCACTTTGGTCACTTTCATCATCAGAATATCGAGAAGCTATGTTATCTTCGTAGACGCGGCAGACTGATCAGAACCGAATGACCTCACAGTATTAGCTTACCAAGAGGAGATAATCATGCTAAGCTTCGACAGTAAACCATAAATTTACCTGTGTTGACAGATAAACGGTGACATGCATTGCACAAAAAATTAGTTATCGGCATTATTTATGTATCTTTATCGAGTAAAGCAATACAAGCAAATACTCAAAACCTTTGCATTTCACCTTTGATGTTAGAAAATATTTCCCTTTATCGGGGAATATTTCGGCTGGTGCAAATGTGTTGTTACAGGGGGTAGACCCAGGTTTCCATAGTGTTTCACTCCATCACATTAAATTAACAACATACTTTGTTTCGGACAGGTTGTAGCTGGGGTAAGACCTGTTAAAGATATTTCTTTGTTATTTGGTTTTGATTTGGTCGGTGGCAAGGTTATAATGGACCCAAAAGTATCCTTGGAACTTAGTTATGAAGAGAAAGAATTAGAAAATACAGGGGTTTTTTCCTGCATGTGCTGTAACTTTAGCCATGAAAACAAGGCTCTGGAAGAAGATAGTACCATAGAAACAAGTGATGTTGAATTAAAAAGCAAATTGTTTTGCTCATGTCAACGATCACTTTTTAGCATAGCGATGGCGATATGTCTCGTTATTTAATAGACAAGGAACAACAATCCTGTCTAGATACAGATGAGGACTGAGCATCCCATCTTGATACAATCCAGTACCATAGGTCAAGGAGTGATGATCCTGTTCTAAAGCAAACAATAAGATATGTCAGTAATGACCTTCTTACTAGGGAACGACTTATTATATATAGTGCACAGAAGAAAGAGCTCGAACTACCTTGTTCTAAGTCATTCTCAGTAGAGGAAGCAGAGAATGTTAATGTTTGAAAGCAGTGGTGCGCCTGGCCCATGATTCGTTAATGACTCAAACGGGATATTGGCATATTTCTCTTGGCAGAATATAAGACGAGACGTAACCGAGGACTGTTGATCTTGTAACATCTGCCATTCCACTTAGGACTTGTAAAGCTAAAACTATAATTAAGGGTCTAATTATTTTGTTTTTGCTTTTGTGGGTCTTTCAAAACAATCCAGTGAAATCAGGGATACAATTTTATGTCTCATTTATTTCAGGAAGTTATGCATCAATTAAATTAAATATAAAACTGCTTAGATCTAATGCATATCACCCTGAGTCTCAATGAGGTCTGGAAAGATTTCACCAAACCTTAAAAAATACCATGAACACATTTTGTTTGGACAGTCACAAAGATTGGGATGATGGGGTCCACATGCTATTGTTTGCAGTAAGGAAAGCCTTTCAATAATCTCTAGGTTTCAGACGTTTTCAACTCGTTCGTGGACACTCTGTGGGAGGCCCCTTACAAATTTTGAAAGAAAAATTGCATTGTGAAAATACAGTTTTTAGTATTTTAGATTCTGTGGAATGTCTTAAGCATAAGCTTACAAGAGCATGTGAAATAGAACAAGATAATTTGAAACAAAGTCAAGATAAAATAAAACAGTGGTATGATAAGGATGTCATGATTAGAGAATTTAAACCAAACGAAAACGTTATTGTTGTTATTGCTCATTCCTTGTCATCCATTACAAGCTAAATATTTTTGGCCATATGTAGTTGAACCCAGACTGAATGATTTAAATTATATTGTGAATACACCTACGAGAAGAGAGCAAAAACAAATATGTCAAGCGACAACACAAGGCTTCTCGAAAGTATAAGTTAACATTTGATGCTAGTGATGTAGGTGTTAGTGCAGTTTTGTTCCAAGAAGGTAAAGATGACATAAATCTGCCGAATGGTTATTAAAGTTTGACAAAGATCAGAAATACTAATCCACAATTGAAAAAAAAAATGCTTTATTGTTATCTTTGAAGCATTTTGATGTACATTTCATACATTCGTTGTGTTTACTGATAACAATACCGTCACATTTATTAGCAAAATGCAGAATAAAAATCACAGATTAAAGTGATGGTGATTAATTTTGCAGGAATAGAATCTGATTATAAAACATATTAAATGTAAAAATACTTGTACAGCTAATGTTTTGTCTAGAGTTGGATAATAATGTGATGAATTGATATCGATATGTATCAAGAGAGGAGATGTTATGTAAATATAATAAATATAGCATATTACTTTGTTCATTAGAATATGTTTTGTTGTTGAGAACATTACATCATCAGTGAAAATAGGTTATCAAAGCTACGTCAAGTTGTTTATAAGTTTTTAATCTTGACCTTGAATTTTGATATGTTCTAGATATTGTTTATGTTTCAACAATATCTAGAACATATCAAAATGTTATATATGTTATGTATAAACAAGGTCACCTTTCTTGGGAAAGTTCTAGATAATTTCATGAAATAGTATATAAGACGCAGCAATTTCGAGAGCTGCCAGTCTACAATTTAGGATTTATATAATTGCTGGAATATATAGCATTGTATTTAGATATCATTACTTAGTAAAACGAAAACAAGCTAGATCGATCCTTTAATTTCACGTTCCGCTATACAGATGATGTCCTTTCACTGAATATCTCTGTTGTCGCGCCATCACATTGGGCTTGAAATAAAGGATACCACAGCTACATATAAGTCTGCTTCATATCTCGGATACACCTCGAAATCGAAAGTGAGGGACGGTTAAGAACGAAACTTTACGACAAAAGGGATGATTTCAATTTTCCCATTGTGAACTTTCTATTTATATGTAGCAACATTCCAGCAGCACCTGCATATGGAGTATATATCTGTCAGATGATAGGATATTCCGGAGATTGTGGCTCCTATCAGGATTTACTTGATAGGGGATGCTGCTATCAAGGAAGCTACTGGGACAATGGTTCCTTTTGGTAATGTTGAAGTCAACACTGGGAAAATGTTACGGTCGCCACCATGACTTGGTTGACCGTTATGGAATATCTGTGTCACAATGACCACTAATATGTTGCACTTGTCGTAAACACTTCCTGATCATTTCCGCATTCACGACTTACTAGCGTGTTTGTAACCAGATTAACACGACGGGTGCCACTAGTGGAGCTGGATCTGCAGACTCTTCTGGGGCACCCGATTTCACGCCAGTCTTTAGTGGGATTCGTGTTACTCGAACTTTAGTTGTATATGTATGTTTTGTAGGTTGTTGTTTTTCCTTTGGTATATTTTTCTTTTGGTCATTGTGTTGTCAGTTCTTCGATATACGGATTATGATTGCCCCTTTGGTGTCTTCAAACTTTTCTTAGTAAAGTCACGAGACTTGAACATTGAATTATATTAACAATTTCATCGGCCAATATTTGGAGACTTTCAGGATTAAAACTAAAAGATATTGTAATTCAACAAGAATTAATTTTCATAGAAAAGGATCGAACTAATATACCGCAAAGGACAATAACATTTATTCTAAAGGAATTTAAATTTGGACATCGACAAAGTGTCCAATAATAATTTATGAATTTGATTTTTGTAATTGTATAATATAATTAAGTAAATTGTGTTGTTATATCAAAGAATAGAAACTTAGTTGATTGTTGGTTGTATTTTTCTGTTCTTATAATATTCTAGAATTTTTTTTTTCTCGCAAAATTAGTTATTCATGTTATCAATCAAATCATGAATGGTTGATGATTTATTGAACATGATGTATACTTTATTCAATATGCTACGTTGAAATACAACTACATAGAATATCAAAGTTTGTAGTCTTGATGTAGATGTTTTATTTGACAGTTATTTGTATTCCAATAAAATCACATCAATCAATTCAGACACGTTCAACAACATCACGACACTTTATCGGTTGTCAATATTCTTTCTTGTTGTTGTTGACATGATATGACTTACAATTCATGTATATGTATAATTTATGTTGCTTAAGAACAATTTACGCAAACTATTCATATTCCACGACAACATAAAATAATTGTTATAGTTCTAATCAAACATACAAGTAAACTGGAACAGGAAAAGATTGAGGGTATGCATTAATTGAACCCGCTTTGAAAGAGCAAACCCACTATTGTTTGTACGCATCAGCTAGCGCATTGTATTTTGATGCTAAATCTCTGTGACGTATTTATATATTCTCCGACGTCGGACAAAAGACAACTCTGTTTATCAAAAGAAGCAAAAACATATTTCAAAAAGGGCGTTCACACTGTGAAGATATATTTTTTTCATTTCATTCGAATGACATCTGTTTGCTTTTACTTTACTAATTTCACCGAATCAAATCAGACACGTTCAACTACATTCTTTTGTTTTTCATTCTATGACTTACAATACATGTATATCTATTATTTAGGTTGTTAAAAAAATACGCAAAATATTCGAATTCCACCACAAAATACAATAATTGTTATAATTATAATCAAACATACAAGTAGAGTGTGACAGGAACATATTGAGGGAATTTATTAATTTAATCCGCTTTCAAACACTGTATTTGTAAATAGCTACCTTAATTAGAATGGGGTGTGTATTTTTTTTGAGAAGGCATACAAATGCATTTTATTGAATCAACTCCAAATTACGCAATATTTTGCAATGTGTATTGCATAAGAATGTAATAGGTAAATATTGGGAGCATTCATTCATTGAACCTGCATAGAAACACCATATTACTAAATAGGTACATTAATTCATATGGAATGTTCTTCTTAGCAATAATATATATACATTTTATTGAAACATCTCAAAATTACACAATAATTTTATATATGTATTGCTTAATACAGAACAGAGATCTACAGTCTTAATAAAGTATAATCATGAGGCATGTATTTATTATTTATACGTGGTTACAATCCAATAACATAGCAGTGATAGAGGCCAAAGCCTTCAACAATCTACCAAACTTACAAAAGCTGTGAGTATCAATTAGTATTATTTATAGAAAAAAATATGTTCCTTATATGGCAATATATGTCTTAGGTAATGCTTTTATTATATCAAACAAGTTGTTGACAAATGTGTCATTCGAATTCTACAGATATGTCATCGATACGGAACACCAACTTAGTGCTAAATTTGCTGTGTAATACATTGTTTTTTTTTTCGTGCTTGATAAATTAAAATAAGTTAATTCACGACCTGAAACTATCAATTTGTATTTTTCTTACCATTTTTATGAGATATGCGTTATAAAGATATTTTTAAACGTGTTTATACATTTCCACGAGGAATGGTTTGTATCTTGTATAAAAGTCACTTATTTGGACAAACAAAATTCCGGAGTCAAAATGTTAACCATACATATAAACAATTACTATCTTGAAAAAGTAGAAGCACTTGTAGTAGTATTTTCTCTATATGGATTCTTGTGAAATTTTGGTGTTCAATATAAACTAGAAAAGTAATATGATTCCCTGTTAAACAGAATATTCCATGATGAGATTAATGACTTTTGATCAGCCAAAAGTTCCTCTTTCTTATAACTAGTAGCTTAGTATTACACAAATAAAGGTTATTTCATTACAGCACAACTTACCCACTATTTACGATGCCCTATTTACTATGATAGCAGAGATACCCAAATTAAGGTTTATGCTATAATCAATTGAGGATGCTTGATGACAATTATTTTAGACAAATGTGTGAGCGTTTGTGATGAAATTAGAGATCCTGAACATATGTGTTAGAGGTAGCTTTTTCCACGTGTGTCTTCGATTTTATTATTAGACATGGAAGCTGTACTGATGGTGTGGTATATTTAGTGTTTTGTATTGATGATATATATGATATATTACTTTGTTCGTTAGAATATGTTTTATTGTTGATAGCATTACATCATCAGTGCAAATAGGTTATCAAAAATAGGTCCAGTTGTTTACAAGTGTTTAATTTTTATCTTGAAATTTGATATGTTCTAGCCATTTCTACCTATTGTTTATATATGTAAACAATGCCAATTTTT
>MJUT01030174.1:173513-183727 GCA_002080005.1 Gigantidas platifrons
ATAGTAAGATAACAATAAAATCAAAATAATAAAAATATATGATAAACAACGGAGTTAACATCATCATGATGTTATATTATAATATTTAATAATTATTGATCAATTATTACTAATTAAACTGCAAAAAAATAATCAAGCGAAATTAATAAAAAAAAATGAAAATTGTAATCATTTTTATTCTTTGATTTGTCGAATACTAATTCGGCTGCACGATTTACCACACACTACCACACAAGAAATCATATACAATTAGAAAATAATGTACAAACCAATAAACTGTAAGGTTCAGAGAAGCTATGTCCAACTTGGTATAAATTTTATATAAAAAAAGACTAATAGCTACTGGTACAGAATATTTAAAACACTAAACAAACCCTACTTCAGCGTGCATGTATAAATAAAAGAACAACAACAACGAAAAAACAAACAAACAAAAAACAAATATAAATATAAACAAAGACAAATAAAAGTATATTAATGCACCAATGGTATTTCGAACGAGCTTATGTTCAGCAAGCATTCTAGAAAATTACAACAGTTAATTTGCACGATTTTTCAGTGAAATATATTTGAACACAAAAGGGAGAATATTTTTCTCAATAACGAATCATCGTGAAGGGGTTTAGATTCACTTATCACTTATGTGTACAGAATGGCAACAAAATACGACGAAATCGACTAACGGAGACATCAAACTCTCTTTTATATGCTAATTTCTCGGATATTTAAAAATAATAAATATCAGATTTCGTATGGTTTTACAGGGAAATGCATAGGTAAAGTAGATGCAATACTCTGTAGCTCTTATCTCATTTGCAAAGGTTAAGATATGTCAATAATATGTCAAGTTTTTTTTTCTTAATTATGGGTAAGACAAAAATAAAGTACCCACGAACAAGCCTTACAACATCCAAAATACGAATATTTGCAATGGTATTTTCCATATTTCATTTTTTAAAGCACTATTAATAAATGAGGGCGAAGCAACCCGGGGCGAAAGGGAATCGGGGCGAAACGACCTGGGGTGAACGGGAATAGGGGCGAAACGACTCACGGGGCGAACGGGATTCGGGGCGAAGCGACCCGGATTCGTCTCAATTTATCATAATTACGGGCAGTGTTGTGTTATTAGCTTCTGTCGTATCCATTCTTGTAGTAAGATCGAACCTGTCAATCAAATTATATCACCTGACCACGTCATTGTCACGGAACCTTTTTGCTATGTAAGGAAATAGCTGAAATTGCACGACGAAATACACAAAATGAACTCATTGCTGCATAGCAGAAAAGTGAATTCTCCTTCAATTTTAACTGTTTTTCACAACGGAAAGCGGGCAAAGTTTACATTTTCATATCGGAAGGGAACAGCATTCTCTGATTTTTAGAACATGTATGGAAATATCTAGAAATATGAGATGAAAAAACTTACCGTGCACACGTTTGTACATTTTCCTCGACAGAGGGTCTCAACCGGAAGTTGCAGATACCTCTTTGCTTGCTCAACAATATGTTGATACCATCTGTGTTACCAGACGTGATATCAGTGATACAAGACAATACTTCAATAATCTACCAAACTTGCAATCTCTGCGAGTATCAATTACTATTATTTACATAAAAATATGTTCATTATATGACAATATATGTCTCAGGTAATGTTTTTATAATATAAAACAAGTTATTGACAAATGTGTCCTTCGAACTCTACAGAATTGTCATCGATACGGAACACCAACTTAGTGGTAACTAAATTTGCTGTATAATGCATTTTTTTTCTTTTTTCGTGCTTCACAAAATAAAATAAATTAATTCACGACCGGAAACTATCAATTTGTATTTTTTCTTACCATTTTCATAATACGTGCGCTATAAAGATATTTTTAAGCGTGTTTATAAATTCCCACGGGGAATGGTTTGTAACGTGTAGAAAACTCACATTTTTGGACAAACAAAATTCCGGAGTCAAAATGTTAGCCATACATATAATCAATTACTATCTTGAAAAAGTAGAAGCACTTGTAGTATTATTTTCTCTATATGGATTCAGGTGAAGTTTTCGTGTTCTATATAAACTAGAAAAGGCATATGGTTCCCTGTTAAACATAATATTCAATGATGAGATGAATGATCAGCCAAAAGTTCCTGTTTATCATAACTAGTATTACACAAATAAAGATTATCCCATTAGAGCCCAACTCACCCACTGTTTACGATACCCGATTTACGATGATAGACGTGATACCCAAATTTAAGGTTACGTTATAATCAATTGGGGATGCTTGATGACACTCATTTTAGACAAATGTGTGAGCGTTTGTGATGAAATTAGAGTTCCTGTGTATATGTGTTAGAGGTAGCCCTTTGCACATGTGTCTACTATTTTATTATTAGACAAGACAGCTGTACTGATGTTGTGGTATATTTAGTGTTTTGCATTGATGATAGATATGACATCTTATTTTGTTCATTAAAATATTGTTGTTGTTGTTGATAACATTACATCATCAGTGCAAATAGTTTATAAAAATAGGTCAAGTTGTTTATCTTGAATTTTCATATGCTCTAACCATTTCTACATATCGTTTATATATTTAAACAATGTCATTTTTTAAATGTTCCAGAGAATTTCATGAAATATTATGTAAGACGCAGCAACTTCGAGAGCTGCCAGTCCTGGATTTTGGATTTGTATGATAGCTGGAATATAAAGCATTGAACTTGGATATATTTACTTAGTGAAGTCGGGTGCCTTGAACATTGAACTATTAATAATTTCAACGGGCAATATTTCCAAACTTTCAGGATTAGAACTAAGGGATATTTTAATTCAACTATTATTAATTTTCATAGAAAAGAATCGAAAAAATATACCAGAAAGGACAAGGTAATTTAATCTAAAGGAATTACATTTGAACATTGACAGACAGGCCAGTTATAGTTTATTAATATGCTATTTGTAATTGTATAAAAATGTTAAGTATTTTTTTCATATCTTTCTGTTACTAGAATACTCTAGAATGAAATTTACGTAAACCTAATTAAGGGCTCGTCTGCTAGTACGAATATTTGTAAGAGAAAATTATTGAAAACAGATGATTTATAGAAGTCTATATTTTCTTCAATTATTGTCCCCCGACGCTTCGTCGAAGGGGACTATAGAAATGGGTGTCGTCCGTCCGTGTGGTTTTTGGTTGCCAGAGGATAACTTGTGAACGAAATGTCAGATTGAAGCTAGATGTGGCATGTTAGTGTATCTTATGAAGAACTAGGTCAAGTTCGATAATGACAATTATTCGACTATTTTTACTAGAGTTATGCCACTTTTTATACCTCAAAATTGCTAAATATTTGGTTTCCAGATGATAACTTGGGAGCAAATAGTTAGATTGAAACAAGGTTTGGTATGTAAGTGTATCTCATGAATATCGAGGTCAAGTTCGATAGCGATAATTTTTCGACAAATTTTATCAGAGTTACATCCCTTTTTATACTTCGTTCGTGTGTCCCGAATCGGTTTCCAGATGATAACTTGTGAATGAAAAGTCAGATTGAAGCTAGATGTGGCATGTTAGTGTATCTTATGAATATCTAGGACAAGTTCGATAATGACAATTTTTCAACAATTTTTACTAGAGTTTTGCCCCTTTTTATACCTCAAAATTGCTAAATATTTGGTTTTCAGATGTTACTTGGGAACAAATAGTCATATTGAATGTGGGTTTGTATGTAAGTGTATCTCATGAATATCTAGGTCAAGTTTGATAGCGATCATTTTTCGACAAATCTTACCAGAGTTACATCCCTTTTTATTCTTCAAATCTGCTAATTTTTGAGTTTCCAAATTATAACTTGTGAACAAAAAATCTGATTGAAACTAGGTTTGGTATGTAAGTGTAACTCGTGAATATCTAGGTCAAGTTCGATAATGATGATTTTTCAACAAATTTAACCAGATTTACTCCCCTTTTTTTACTTCAAAATGGTCCTTGGGTGGTCCCCTTTCAGAATTATTTAAATCAGGTGAGTGATACAAGCTCACCTGAACCTCTAGTTTACAGTAGTTTCAAAATTTAATCTTACGATACAACCTTGGCGTCGAGGGACCAGTGGCCAACGGCCTTTTATTTATTTATTTATTAGCAATATTGAAGGTGATACTGTAAAAATGAGAGAAATTGAAATGCAGGAAAAAAGAAGATTAAAATTAAAACGCAGACTTAAAGAAATAGAAAAGGAAGAAATGCAAGAAAGAAGAAGAATTGAAGAAATGTAAATGCAATTGAAAATAAAAGAACTTGAACTTGAACAATTTAGGTTTCTATATAAAAAGAGGAGTGAGTGACTTTGGTGTTACCTTCAATTACAAAATAAATTTTATGTTGTGAAGTACATCAGATTTGTTCGACCTATTTTGGAGAAAGAAGTGGACAAATAGTTTGTTCATTTTGAGAAAATTGCTAAAAGTCTGGTTTCGCCCAATGAATACTGGAGGAAAGCCAGAGAAACAAGTTCAAATTATGAAGAAGTGAATGAAGTCATTTTGAAAGCATATCAGTTAGTAACGGAGGGTCATCGTTGAAAGTGTAGAGGTTGCAGAAAACGGGATGACAAACTCATGTTGAATTAATCCGTGAAAAATAACTTTTGTTTGAACAGTGGCTCCCTTCTAGCGAAGTAACTACAAATTTTAATAAATTAAGACAAAACAACTTATTGAAGAATGTAAAGAATGCATCAATTCAGATATTAAGATATATATAGATGAACATAGCATTTCCAGTTCAGTAGAAGCCACCAATATGGCAGATGATTATGCACTGACGCATAAATTAATGTTTTTGAAAAATAAAAGAGCTGGAAGTGTCCCGAATTTGAATTATTTTCAGAATAGATCCCCTTTTTATAACCATTTTGATCAATCAAAATCAGGTTATTGGGAGAGAAAATAACAATGGTTACAGTCCTTCTAAAATAAATAAAGGGGAATCACATAATTCTTGTTCCTAGGTTGTAAGAAAAAGGACAAATTGTTTCAGAATGTTCTTAAAAGAAACAATGAGAATACACCACAAGGTTCTATAGCATGTAATGCTTTAAAGACCCTCTCGTGCTCATTGTAGTTGAAAAAGAAAAAAATAAGGTTTTCAAAATCTCAGGTTGATATTATGGAGAATTATAAGCCCTTTGTAATAAATTGATTTGTATCACTGATAGGTGATAAAATCAGTCTACAACCCATTATAATATTGCGTGATACGGGAGATTCCCAAACTTAAATGGTGAAATGCAAATGCCATAACTGTTTTTCAGATTTAAACATTTTTAGATAGTGGTTTTAGTACCTTGATAGAAAATCGTAATAATTTTCAATTTTCTCAAGACATTTATGCGAAATCGTCAGGTAAATTTACATGTTTAAAACCGCCGGAAATATCAGTCATGGTTATTCCCATTTAAACAGCTCCTGTTTTGACATCGCTCGTGCCATTTCTTCTTTTTTTATGAGGACACAGATAATCATACCACATTCTTTATGTATGTGCAAAACGGTTGGGCGGGTGGAAATAGGTCGCAACCACGCCTTGGTTGACCGTTATGAAATATCTGTGCCACAAATGACCACGGATATGTACCACTTGTAAACACTTCCCTGTTCTTTCCTCGTTCGCGACTTATCTAAGAATACTAATTAAAATGTCTCTTGTTAAAATATACTAAAATGAAAGAATAAATACCGTGGTTCTAGGATATACTCCAGTGGGTTCATCGTACATATATATTATGGGTCTGTCTTCTTAACAAATGTGAAATATCAAGCAATTATTGCAGTGCAATGACGCGTTTTGGAATAAAACCGTGTGAGCAAATTTAAAGCATTTTCAATTCAGACTTACAATTGTTGTCTGTCCTTTCAAATGTAGACCGTAAATATTATCAATGTATACACAAATGAGGTAGGCGTTCAGATTTCAAAGCGAAGATGTACTCTTGGTTCATACAAAGGAGAAGTGGCTCGATCACATTCCCTTTTTTTCTGTCAGAAGACTTAAATATGTTCCCTTGAAAACATTATTAGCCCCTCCCAACGCACCTCTCGATGTCCAAATTGGGTTACATTACCCCTAACTGCAACATATATTGTTGTTTAAAATGTTGCTCGTTTGTTTTTTATGCTAAATAGACCACACAATTTATAGGTATATTCGTGTAACAAATTGACAATTGCCTTAGCTAGCAAGGATATTTATATAAATAGCACAATGAAAAAACCCAGAAATTATTTACGGAGAAATTCTGAATAAGACTTCCTTTGGCTCTGATGTTTACAAGTGACATTTTTATATAATTTGTTTTAATTTATTATCAAGTGGTCTACATATGCTGTATTTCGTTTTGTGGCGTTGCGTGACATCATATTTATTTTATTTTTGCTCATGACCTGGCCAGAATATCCCCCTTTTTGTGCTAGGTTATAGACGGGTAAAACCATATTAAGCTTAACAGAACATTTCCGGTTTCGTCCTTGTCATTTTTCTTTTTTCTATGTCTTGTAATTTTCTTTGAATTACGTCTCGGTATCTTGATATTTCTAAAAAAAATGGTTCCTGAAATAAAACGACCCCGATTATGGAAAGGTCTGGATCCGTCTCTGAGATACATGTACATCTCTGTTTTAGATTGTGTAAAATTTTATCTTTTAGTGAATCAGAGTGTTTCGTCTAATTTCAATTATCCACTGAAGCATATTATAATCGACTGCGTAGATGTTAAGCACCAATCAATCAATCAATCAATCAATCAATATAGATTTGGAATTTAATATATAAAATGTGCTCACCGCCGATAGAATGAAATAATGCTAAATTTGGCGTTAAGTAAAAATCAATCATCCCCGTGCCTTCAAATACTTTTAGTCTTTTGCAATTGTCATGTGGAACCTCTGACAAAATCTTGAAAGTTTTCAAGGCGGTCAGTATTTGCTTGAATTAGAACAAGCTCTGACCAAAATCTTCAAATTGTTGACGATGGTCAGTATTTGGTAGAAGTAGAAAAAGCTCTGACAAAATCTGCAAACTGTTGAAGGCTGTCAGTATTTTAGTACAAGTGATACTAATGCCAAAGTGTATCTCACAAAAGGAACAAATGGGATTATTTAGTTGCAATTAATTATGTTCGCGTTGTAGCAATTGGATTAATATCCAAAGCAACTGAACAAACATGACAGTTCTACTAATATTTAAATTAAGGCAAGCGCTTTGTTTGAATTACTTATTTCTTTGTGAAACCTGTAAAAACAAAATATAACAGAAAGTAAAGTGTTTCATATATACGTTATATCCTATAGCACAAATCATATACACTTTGTTTATTTACATCCATGGTAAAAAATACCATAGGTATATCAAGACAAGAAGGTACTCAAATGACAAATAATTAAGCAATAATCCGTCCATGTTTTGCAGTTTGTTGTTCACAAAAAATGTTTCAAATTCATATCCATGATCTAATAGTATATATTTACTTTCAACATGATACAATTATATTTCAACGAATCAAATGGCGGTAGAAATAGAGGAAATGTGCATGAAAACTACAATCCAGATGCATACAAGTCTCAGCCTCAATGTCGCTGGCACACATCAGTTATCTCTATGTGCCACATCGGAACTTGCGAAGGGTAGATCTGTGGATCGAGCTCTGTGAATGTTCACCAACCAGGAACTGTTTTCTCTTCACGAGCACCTGGGTTTTGGTGAGGTTCATGTTGCTCATCTTTTTACTTTTCTGTGTTGTGTTGTGCTTTTGTGTTTGTTTGTCTTCGTCCTGTGTCATGTGTACACAATAGAGCCAGTGTCTCTAAGTTGTACATTCCAGATTGCCCCTTCGGTATTCTATAGAATTAATTTACTATTACCATTGTTTATGACAAACTAGCAGCCAATAGTTTAATTAAGTATAAACTAATTATAGTTGTTGACTATAGAGAGTTAAATGACAATAACATGCAAGTGATAGAGGACAACCTATCATTTAATATTATCTGTTACAAATGTATAATTCAATCATTACAATATATACCACTAGTAATGCATTGAGATAAAGTTAAACATAGATTGGTAAATACAAATTACAGAACCCCGAAGGGTCAATCAAAAATGGAAAATCCAGAGACAGAGGCAATAATGTCCAGAAGACACAGAACTAAGACAGAAAAAAACTACACACAAATAAATTGACAGTGAGAACCAAACATGTTGATTAAAGATATTGTTTCAATTTTACTTGTGTTAGATTTTTATTTATATGTAGCACCAGTCTAGCATCACCTGTATATGGAATATAAGTCTCTCAATTGAAACAATATTTCTGTGTTACACTACATCTTGTTACATACATATTATACTTTATATATTACGTTGAAATACAATTACTCACAGTATCAAAGCTTCAAAATTTGATTATATTTGCTCATTTATTTATATCTTGAAGCTATTTATAATGTATTACAATAAAATCACATCAATTAAATTAGACACTTTCAACAAATTGCCGAAACTTTATTATTTGTAATATGATTGTACCCCCTCTTTGACAGCAGTCAAAACGGCATTATAGGGATCGCTTACTTTTGGGGACTCGCATTATTTTTTTATGGTTAATGGTAGTGGGTCCCCTAAGATGGTAGATATTTAATATGCAAATGATTTAACTTTTATTGAATTGTGTTTCTCTCGGAAAATGGCACTTTATGGGGCGAGCCCCTTAAAATAAACTTTGGAAATGACGGCTTAAGTAAATGAAGGTGATAATAACTTTGTAGCACGGACATGAATTCCACATCTCGCTGTTCTATATTCAACGATTACTAAGAAGTCATAAGTCATACATTTTATCTAAAAATGCATTAAAAGGAGGAAAATGTGAAGGTAATAGTTCATGTACAAATAACCAGGGTTATTAATATTTATCATTCATATTTCTTATACAATATTTTTTAGGGAAGTCTATTTATAATTTCCCAAGCGAATATTGTCTAAGTGTAAATAAACAGCTAGAGTACGAAAGTTCGGCATGTATTTTTTAATATTTTTTATTTCAAATTAAAATTTTGTGTTTTGTTTTTAATTCATATGTTTTAATGTATTATGAAAATGTTGAATCGATGCCTGTGATGTCACTTTAGTCACTTTCATCATCAGAATATCGAGAAGCTATGCTATCTTCGTAGACGCGGCAGACTGATCAGAACCGAATGACCTTACAGTCTTTGCTTACCAAGAGGAGATAATCATGCTAAGCTTCGACAGTAAACCATAAATTTACCTGTGTTGACAGATAAACGGTGACATACATTGCACAAAAAATTAGTTATCGGCATTATTTATGTATCTTTATCGAGTAAAGCAATACGATCAAATACTCAAAACCTTTGCATTTCACCTTTGATGTTAGAAAATATTTTCCCTTTATCGGGGAATATTTCGGCTGGTGCAAATGTGTTGTTACAGGGGGTAGACCCAGGTTTTGATAGTGTTTCACTCCATCACATTAAATTAAAATCAGACTTTGTTTCGTACAGGTTGTAGCTGGGGTAAGACCTACATTTCCTATTCAGGATATTTCTTTGTTATTTGGTATCGATTTGGTCGGTGGCAAGGTTATAATGGACCCAAAAGTATCCTTGGAACCTAGTTATGAAGAGAAAGAATTAGAAAATACAGGGGTTTTTCCTGCATGTGCTGTAACTTTAGCCATCCAAAAGCCTCTGGAAGAAGATGGTACCATAGAAACAAGTGATGTTGCATTAAAAAGCAAATTGTTTTGCTCATGTCAACGATCACTTTTTAACATAGCGATGGCGATTTGTCTCGTTATTTTATAGAAAAGGAACAACAATCCTGTCTAGATACAGATGAGGACTGAGCATCCCATCTTGTTACAATCCAGTACCATAGGTCAAAGAGTGATGTTCCTGTTCTAAAGCAAACAATAAGATATGTCAGTAATGACCTTCTTACTAGGGAACGATTTATTATAGTGCACAGAAGAAAGAGCTCGAACTACCTTGTTCTATGTCATTCTCAGTAGAGGAAGCAGAGAATGTTAATGTTTGCAAGCAGTTGTGCACCTGGCCCATGATTCGTTAATGACTCAAACGGGATATTGGCATATTGCTCTTGGCCGAATATAAGACGAGACGTAGCCGAGGACTG
>MJUT01030182.1:0-50356 GCA_002080005.1 Gigantidas platifrons
GACTTTGCTGCATTATGTTGTCAAATTGGGCCACAGAACTATTCTTTTGTGGCGTAGCCATGGTACTAGTATTGCATTGGGCTTCATTTCAACATCAGGAGTCAAAATCTATACAAGTAAGACATACGTTTCCTTGTAAAAAAAGAAGACCAATTACACATTAAAGCATCTCTTCAAGTTCTAGTCACATATGACATTGACCAATTTGGTTGTTTCGAATCATTTTCATTCCGTCAAAATTTTGTTATTTTCGTCTGCCAGATCACGAGATTTCGATGGAACTAAAATCCCTGAGCTTCCGGTGTCAATGTACACAACAAAAACTCCAATCGATATGTGCCGTTTTAACGTTCGATTCTCAAGTTAAAAATATCTTAACATTTTCTGTAAAAGACAGATATCGATTAAATTATTTTATTTGTATCAAAGACTTCAACGCAGAGACAAATAATTCTTTAAAATTAAATTTGTTTTCTTTCTTTATTTGCGGCTGTCAGCATCATGAAAGGAAAACGACCTGCCTTTATGTATATATTTCTTATATAAGACAGATAGTGGGGTACCGAACACCAGTATTTATTCAGCGGTTTCCTTGGCGTCTCCATATTACAATTACTTATAATCTACCGCATCTACGACTATGCTATGCTGACGTTGTCACAGTAATAGCGTAAACACCGGAAGTCGCCTGCCTATTTGTTCAGACGTCAAGACACGAAAAAGACGAACGTGGTCGGAATTGACATGATTCGAAACAACCGAATTAAATTATAGCTACCTTGATTTGGAAAGCATTAAATAATAAAGTCAGAAAAGGTAATAAAAATAGAAAATAGAATGGAGCTACATGCAGTGACATATAGGAGCAGTTTTAATTTGATTGGTCAATAGTGAACACATAAGCACTTGGACATGTTGGATATAGCCATAATAAAAGATTTCAAATACTGTGATGTCATACTTACCAGAGTTATGGCTTATACCAAGTTAATGACATTTAGTGGTTCATCTTGTCAGTAAGATCTCTGTCACCTGACTCTTAACCCATTCCACATTTAAGTGAACATTTTATTGAGAAGTTTGAGATATTTGCTATGATGGTTGAATCTTGATTTAGTATAGTACATGCCAGTTATAATATAACATATAACCTTGACCTCATTGACATAGTTAAGTTGACACCCTGAATACACAGACTGGTTACCAATTATTGTTCAAATGATTCATCACGAAGTATGTCGGACATGTTACATGTATGTTCCTCATATATACTTAACACTGCAAAATAAAAATCCCAAGCATGTCTGAGATGCACAAAGAGCTACACTATCACTTCTCTGCAGCATTAAAGTTGGTGATATATGTTAGTATGGAATGTCTGATTATTTGGAAATCATCCATTCTTGGAATCACAGCTAATATAAAGTTTCAAGGCAAAACGTATATCAGCGCTTTCATGCTTTGATTTTTATATTGGAAGCGATCGTGTCAGTGATGTTCCGAAAGCAACTAAAAATAACCAGAATTGTACATGTTCTAAGTTGAGTGCATGTATTACGACCCGATTGCAATGATAATTGTACTGCATTTACTTAACGATAACCGGGACCGTGCAACAGGTTTTTATTAGCTCACCTTGCCAAAGGCAATGTGAGCTTTTGCCGTCACTTGTCGTCCGTTAACTTTTCACATTTTAATCTTCTCCTCTGAAACCCCTCAGCCAAATGAATTGAAACTTGGTAGGAAGCATCTATGGAAGGTCCTCTATAAAGATTGCTCATTTCGCTCCGATCCATTAACAAACATGGCCACCACAGGCTATTCTTGTTTCTATTGATTAATTTCTAAAAAATATTTTTTTCTGTCAAAAGGGAGATAGCTCTAGTTTAAATATATCTAAAATCTAGTTTAGATATCTGTATTCCAAATGGAGTTATCTCTATGAATTGAATTACAGATAAATATGCCTCTAAAACCCCTGAGCCAAATGAACTGAAACTTGGTAGGACCCATCTATGGAAGGTCCTCTATAAAGATTGTTCATTTCGTCCCGGTCCGTTAACAAACATGGCCACCACAGGCGACTCTTGTTTCTGATTGGCTGATTTTAAATATTCTTCTCTTCTGAAAACGCTTGGCCAAATGAACCGAAACTTGGTAGGAAGTATCTATGGGCGGTCCTCTATAAAGAGTACTCATTTCGTTCCGATCTGTTGTGGTTTTCCGTGTGTCTATGTGTCTTTTACTCCTTACATGTATATATACTTGTGTAAAGTGTTTTGCTTGGTAGCGTCTCATTTACAGTAGTAAAAAACTTCTCTAGAAAACCATATATTAATTTATTGTATGAAAAATGCCATATAATAATCTTAAACTATTGTAGTATCACTCAAAATATTAAACCATATACATTCATCAGTTACGATTTGTTTGTAAACACAACTTAAAAGTACAAATTTACCATAAATAGGCGGAGCAAGTAAGGGGAACTTCTGAGGTGACGAAAAGGGAGTTTACTGTATCACGATATTCGCTTAAATATTTTAGTTACTTAACGTTAACATTAACCTGCGAGGATTCACAACTAAATGCGCTGTTACCTCTATTATATAATTAAATATGAAACAGGGAAGTATCGTCTGCCAAAATTATTAAAATATGTGACGTATACAATGCAGCCAAAAACCTATCAGAATCTCCTCTCTGAACCTTACTCCGGTATTTATACTAAACTAAGCCGGAAGTTCTAATTCTAAGCCGGAAGAAAAACATATAAAGAACGCCGGCAATAAACACATGAGTTCTCGATTCAAAAATGTGCTTTTATATAAAGAAAATGGTTAAAGGTAACAAGACTCGTATATTTATGTGTCCCAAAATGAGAACTTTAGGCTTCATGCTTGGAATTTAACCAACCGTCATTTTGAGAATTGTATGTTACAAAAGTGCGCCCTTTTTGTTTTGGCTAAATACCAAATAACACACATAGTATTTTAACTAAAAATGGGCTAGAAAATATAAATAATATAGAGTAGGTTTACTCAGTGCTTCAAACTATGCACATTTACAACACGGCCCCACCCCAAGAATATATTTTGTTCCCGAAATATCCATTAATATCTGTTAATATTTTTCAACCTCTTTTTAAAATAACTTTTTTTTTCTTTTTTTTTAAAGAATTGAAATAAAAATGATTTTGTGAGTCTTGTGTCCCAAATCAACATTAAAAATTGTTTAAATTATAAATTATGTGCAATTTAAGCACATTATCTTTTCAACAACAAGTTAACTAGGTAAATGCTTTGCTCATTCCCACAACACCACACTTATCACAGTCAATCTTTCAAATTGTAACAATAAAATTCAACAATAACACCTTCAACGATAAATTTCCAATGAGTCACTAAGTAAGTCTTAGTTCTGCATCCTGTAGTAAACTCATGCGTCCATCAAAAAGACTATTTTCACTATTACTATTACATTTTGTAGATATAAGTACTAACTTTAAAGTTTTACTCTCACTCAAAAATAATAAACTAAACTAAATAATTAATTAGCACAAACTCATTTATGATAAATGGTTAGGGTCCATATACAATGTAACAATACAAATTATGTATAATATACATAATGTATTTCACATCAAACTATCTCTATTTTTGAAACAACTTGAACTTGATATGAATGAAGAGGATATTCTAAGATATATCTTGGTACTATTTTGTTAATAATCATTGCGTCCATAATAGACTCATTCGTCCATTAAAAAGACTATTTTCCTATTATAAATGTACTATATGTATTAAATATACTTTTGTTGTAAGTACTAAATTTAAACTTTACTCTCAATCAAATATAATTATTGCGTCCATAATAGACTCGTGCGTCCGTTAAAAAGACTATTTTCACTATTATAAATGTACGATTAAACGATTAAATATACTTTTGTTGTAAGTACTAAATTCAAACTTTACTCTCAATCAAAGATAATCATGGCGTCCATAATAGACTCATGCGTCCATTATTGAACTATTATGAAACTACTTTCTGAATGCTACTCAACTCATTCTGAAATTACTGAATTTTGAGCATATATTATGATGAACTATTTAAAAAGAAATGTATACTGATTTCTGCATTCACAAAGGAACTCATGCGTTCCTTTGAAAACTTATTAAATAATCTATTAACAAACTTTTGTCAATTGTTAAAGATAAATACCATACAACCTCAAATCACTACTCTTATAATCCCATAAGCAAGAGATAAAAATACTATTTCAACCATTTGTCATCGCAAAAATTATGACAAAAAATAACTACTAGTAATAATTTATCACTCAATGCTGTACCATCAGCATTTATATTATAGCATATAAATGACATACATTAAACTGTAATATAATTAAATCCACCCTCAAAGTCACTAAAGTCACTTAAAACCTGAATCCTTTGCGGGGTAATTCGTCTCCTTTATGCGATTTTCAGGCGAAGCCTTTCCATGTTACCTCAGTTGTTCTAGGGACAACTACTACTGCACTTTTCAGTTTTTTCTTCTGTGGGCTGGGGCTGTTACTGTCTGGGGTCCTTTTCTCTGTGGGTTTGTCATCAGTCACGTTGTTGTTGTTGTGGAACTTCTCTTGTAGGGATATTGTCTGGCTGTCTGTGCTACTCCAAAGGTCGTCAAATCCGTCCAAAGCATAGGAACTTCTTGTACCATATTTTGGGAGGTTTTCATATTCACCTAGGGTTACTATCATACTATTGAAGTTATGTATTTGTTCATCCTTATTGTCCAGTCTTTTTTGCAGTCTTTCTACAAACTCACCCAATTTTTTCACCTCCTCCTTATGTTGTCCTCTCTCCTTCTTCAGCTGGTCCTCCAGAAGAGAGATTCTAGCCACAAGGTCATCATCAGTTTGGGTTTCAATGTCTGCCTTTGGTACGACATCGTTATATTCATCATAATCTGGAACAAATTCCTCTTCATAAAGAATATCTGCATACTTCACAGCTTGGGCGACAATATCTGTTGAAACTCTAGCAGAAGGGATGATTTCAGGAGGATCTAGGACTGATTCCTCTTGAACACAAGGCTGCTTAGCTGTCACATCTTTAATAATTGTTTCAGCAACATATATAGAAGTAGAAGGGGCGGCTATTTCAGGAGGATCTGGGACTGATACCTCCTGAACCGTTGGCTGGAAAACAGGTTGTACATCAGATGGGTTAACATGATTATTATCAGGCAAAATCTGGACATCACCACTATGGTCATATGAAAAGGTAACAATATAGGCTGGCTCAGGTATCACCATGCACTCTTCTGTAGTTAGATTGTCCACATTCATCAGTTGATGCTTTTGATAGTTATTTGAATCAAAATGGCGTAGTAGTTGTGACTTGTTTTTGGCTCTATGTTTACAAACAGAACAATGAAAAGGAACATACTCTAAAGGAAGGTGGTGACGAATAACATGCCATTTGATTGATTTCTTAGAGTGGACCTTGAAGGTACAAAGATATCCATTGCAGGCATACATTTCTGTAATGATAAAGGTGAACAGTCACAAGTAAATTATTCCGAATTCTGTCTTAATTGAGTGCAAAGTTTTTTCGCCCAGTCAGGAATAAATGAATGGTACAGCTTCAGATGGTCGTGATGTACAATTTCTGTTCTTCTTTGGTCTCTAATTTTATAAACCTCAGGGCTAAGTATTCCCACTATGACAAAAGGACCACTCCAAGGAGCATCTAGTTTTCGGTAAACGGTGTTGGATTTATATACCAAAGATCCTACCTTATAACTATTTTCCCTCAATCTGCTGTCATAGTCTCTTTTTTGCTTAACAGCATTTGCTTGTAGATTTTTTCTAGCTTAAGTGTATACTTCTTCAAGAGTCTGTCGTAATCTTGTAGCATACTTACCAGATCCAAAGAGTCGGGCTTTGGAGAAGGAAACATTATATGGTTTGGCAAATAGACCTCCCGACCGAACATTAAGACGTTTGGTGTAAAACGTGTTGCTGGGTGTGGGGTACTTCGGTATGCAGCCATCAACAAACCTATGTATTGATCCCAGTCTGTTTTGTTCTTGCTCACAAAACTTTTAATCATGTTCTCAAGTGTCAGATTGAATTTTTCAATGAGTCCATGGGAAGAGGGCCTATAAGGTGTGGACCTTGTTTTCTTAACATCAAGCAATGAACACACTTCTTTGAAAAGATCAGATTCAAAATTACGGCCCTGATCTGTGTGGACTTCTAGAGGAACCCCAAACCGTGCGATAAACTCATTTACCATTTTCTCAGCAACTTTTTCTGCCATCTGATCCATCCATCGAGAGAAATGATCCATAATTACTAATATATATTGATTATTTCTCTTACTTCTGGGTAATGGACCTATTATATCCAAGGCGATTCTATCCATTGGGTGACCTACTGTGTAATTTTGAAGGGAAGCTTTTGGACGCTTATTTTTTTTAAATCTGTTACATACAGGACACTTTTGAATGAAAGATCTGACATCAGTGCCCATACCCATCCAGTGAAATTGGGATGTAAGCTTCTCAGTAGTTTTGCTTATGCCCATGTGAGCCCCGAAAATGTGATCATGGCATTTTACTATCACTTCTTGTCTTAAAACTTTAGGGACAAGTAGCTGATATTTTGCTCCACTAATTGGATCAATAATTTGCTGGTATAATATTCCCTCCACTTTCACGATTAGGTTAAAATTTAACCAATACTTCCGAACTGCTGGACTATACTGGACCACTTGATCTCTGCCAGGACAAGTACCTAAATCCTTCCATTCATGTAGTTTACCTAAACCTGGGTCTTCTCTTTGAAAAACTTCCAATTCTTTAGGAGAATAATTACCTGTGAACCAGTTAGACACCACAGCAACTGGTTCCTTCCTGCTTTGGTTCATAGTCACGACCCGTACGTATGCATTGTTAGTGATTTCACTAGTTCTGAGGTTGGTAATGGTGTCAATGTCAGTCTTAAAATCACGCCATTCCTGCCCTGTCTGCAGGCATTCATGACAACTAGGGTCAGATTTACCTGATTTTAGATGTTCACACCTATCATCATCCTCTTCTTTTCGTGACAGTGGATCAGCATTTTGGTGACATTTACCAGCTCTATGTTGAATCTCAAATTGGTATTGGGATTGTACCTCTAACCACCTAGCAACCTGCCCCTGTGGGTCTTTGAAACTAAATAGCCACCTAAGTGACCCGTGATCTGTTCTTAAAAGAAACTTCTTACCTACAAGGTAGTGCCTGTATTGGTTTATAAAAGTGATAACTGCAAGCAGTTCCCTTCGAGTGAC
This sequence comes from Gigantidas platifrons, assembly GCA_002080005.1. Taxonomy (NCBI): domain Eukaryota; kingdom Metazoa; phylum Mollusca; class Bivalvia; order Mytilida; family Modiolidae; genus Gigantidas; species Gigantidas platifrons. The sequence continues at coordinate 7,341 of MJUT01030182.1, forward strand.
TGAATATCTTTGTTGATGAGCATCCAATTTCTTAGAACCATAAGCAATTAACTTTTCCATCCCATCTTGGTTCTGCGAGAGGACTGCACCAACTCCAATATTTGATGCATCTGTGTCCAAAATGTACATACAATCATCTCTCGGATAAACTAGTACTGGAGCCAGGCAAAGTGCTTGACGAAGTTTGTCAAAGGCCGACTGACAATAACCATCACATTTAAACTTTACCTCTTTCCTAGTGAGTCTAGACAGAGGAGCTGCCAACTCACTGAACCCTTTGACAAATTGACGATAATAACCACAGAACCCTATAAACTGTTGAACTTACTTTATTGACTTTGGTTCTTTCCAAATTTTTGCAGAATCAATAGCAGATGGATTAGGTTTTAACCCTTTATTAGAAATGACATGTCCCAGATATAAAACCTCATTCTTGAAAAGGTCACATTTTGATGGCTTTAATTTCAGCCCTGCCTTGGACAAGCGACCCAAAACTTCATCCAGTGTACGTATATGGTCTTCCATAGTTGAAGAGTATATCACTATGTCATCAATGTAAATGAGGAGAGTTTTCCACTGGAGACCTCTAAGAATCAATTCGACACATCTCTGAAATGTACCTGGGGCATTGCAAAGCCCAAAAGGCATTTTAACATACTCATATAGACCATACTTAGTTATAAAGGCAGTTTTGTTCCTATCTGACTGCTATCTCAAGCTGCCAGTACCCACTCTGTAAATCCATAACTGAAAATATTGAGGCTGACGATAGACAATCTAGACACATATCAGTACGTAGATACGATAACGTAACCCTCATTCCGCTTGTGCTTCATTTAGGGTTACGAATCGATCTCATTCAACGTATGGGAGCAAATTAAAATTTTCGTTCCGTGAATATTTCAACTTTCTTTTTGCATATCTGGTCATATCTTATTATTCCCAACAATTTGTAAGTAATGGTGATACAAAATAAGTGTTACAATCCCTGTTTCTATCTTCAAGACTGGTTTCGTATTTGAAAATTGTTACTTGTCCACCATAACACCTTACGTAGACTCTTGCGATGGGCGGAGCCTATCCATATATGCCAAATATGGAAAATGTTACTAGGAAAAAGTCGATTTTACTATAAAATTGATCCAAATAAGGATATCTCAAAAACGAGGCAAGTGCGCGTGAACTAGCAACTTGTAAACAAAATGTCGGACAGGAAGAAGATTTCATGCATTCAAATTTTCAGATGGATATAAGTCTACCATGGATTACTGCAGCGATTATTTAACACCCCAAGGTTTACCTAAATATATTTATCTTTCACCCCCGTTAATTTTTCCAACCACTTACAACGGAATTAGGACAAAAAACCACCCGTGTGAATCAATCCGGGCGCTGCTCCCATACGTTGAATGGGATCGATTCGTAACCCTAAATGGAGCACAAGCGGAATGAGGGTTACGTTATCGTATCTAATCAATACGTGGGAGGGGGTATGCATCTTTAATAGTCAATTCATTCACCTTCCTATAATCAATGCACCAGCGGACGGACAGATCCTTCTTACGAACTAAAACAACTGGACTAGCCCAACTAGACTTAGATGGGGTTATGGCGCCTGCCTTTATTTGATCATTTAAATATTTTTCCTCCTCTCCTGCAAATGCTTTGGGTGTTCTTTTAAGTGGCTGACGTACAGGAGCAGCATCCACTGAGCCTCTAGTTTGTTTTTCATCCAATTTTAATGCAGTTTTTTAGCTCACCTGACCCAAAGGGTCATGTGAGCTATTGCCATCAGTTGGCGTCCGTCGTCGTCGTTGTCCGTCTTTAGCTTTTCACATTTCAATCTTCTCCTCAGAAACCACTGAGCCAAATGGAACCAAATTTGGCAGGAATGTGCATCAGGAGGTCCTCTATAAAAAGTATGTTTTTTGTTTCGATCAGGAATTCAACATGGCGGCCAGGGCCAATAATGTGTTTTGATTGACTCAATTTTCAAAGATCTTCTTGTCAGAAACTACACAGCCAATGGGATTGTTTTATGGTGTGAAGGATCCTTGGGTGGTCCTCTACCAAAATTATGTTTGGTGCATATCCAAAATCCAAGATGGCTGCCACAGCAGGATGAAGTTTAACATTGGACCCTATTGTAAATACCTTCAAAGATCTTCTTTTCAGAAGCCACAATGTCAGTAAAAATTATCTCTTGCAGAAATGTTCCTTGGATGGTCCTCTACCAAAGTTATGTTTTTGGTTCTGATCTGAAGTCCAAAATGGCCGTCACTGGGGGACAAAGTTTAACATTTGACCCTATGGGAAATACCTTCAAAGATCTTCTAAATCTGTTTTCTGTGGAAAGAAAGATAACTCCAATTTAATATGTGGAAAGAGATAACTCTATTTAAATATTGACATAATTTACTTTAGTATAATACAGTTAAAATGAATCTGTATAAAAAAATGTGATCGAGATACCCACCCTAAACCTTAAATATATTTATGATCAGGGTGACTAGGCAAATTAAATGCCTTATAGCTCAGGCTCCCGGGGGAGGGGGTCATACCCCACCCCCTACCTGAAGTGAACTTTTTAATGGTTGAGATCCCCACCCCTAAACCATATATATTTATGATCAGGGTGACTAGGCAAATTAAATGCCTTATAGCTCAGGCCCCGGGGGTCATCCCCAACGCCCTACCTGAAGTGAACTTTTTAATGGTTGAGATCCCCACCCCTAAACCATATATATTTATGTTCAGGATGACTAGGCAAATTAAATGCATTATAGCTCAGGCCCGGGGGGTCATACCCAACCTCTACCTGAAATGCACTTTTTAATGGTTGAGATCCCCACCCCTAAACTATATATATTTATGATCAGGGTGACTAGGCAAATTAAATGCCTTATAGCTCAGGCCTTGGGGGTCATACCCCACCCCCTACCTCAGGTAAACTATATATGATACAAGGTAATTAATAGAATTGGGAAAACAAGTTGATATTAATATATATTATTCCCTGTTAGTTATAAAGTAACATTAATAACATTATATAAATCTCTAAGGGAAGAAATACATGTAACTAACTGGTCTAATTTGTGTTTCAGGGTAATAATAAATAGGTTTCTTTATGCATTTTGACTTATAATAGGACTTGAGAGATGAAGGACACCTACTATTTTTTGTTGCCATGGGTTCGTTATTCCATGATCTTACAGTAGATGTTAAAAAATAATCATTGTATAAAGTTGTCCTAGCACAAACTGGGAGAATACTTGAGGTTTGTCTAGTGTTGTAGTCACGAGTAGCTTAAAGTTATTGGTGACCCTCATTTTCAGTAAGTAAAAGGGATACAAGACCATTTACCAGTATATATAAATCTATTTTTTATGATTATTTATTCCTTGCCTGTAACATTTCCCAACCCATTTGTATATATAGATTATTAACGAGTTGCCTCAATTTGAACAATTAGAACAATGTCTTATTATCCCATATGATGTCAACATATTCCAAATTGGCCGAATGAAGGTAAGATAAAACATTTCTGAGGTTGCCTTATATAGAATGAATTTGAATTCTCTAACTATGTTAACTTTAGTAAAAGCTTTCTTCCGTTATCAAATCAATATGTTTTTTCCAGCTTGAAATTTCTAAACTGAGATGTTTATGTTCTGTAACTTGGTTTATTATTGTATTATTCATTATAAGAGGCAGATAAAACAATTAGTTAAATTTTTCTAGTGATCGTCATAGTTTCTGTTTTTTGAAGGTTAACGTTTACTAGCTACTTAGTGGACCATGCATAGATTGTTGACATTTCGTTATTTAATATTGCTTTTGATTCCCGACAAGGACAAGTTTATATGTTTAAAAATAATTTATTCAGAAAAATGAAAAGTATTGGATAATAGCACTAGCTGATATTTATCCTCTCCTAATTCAAGGAAACAAGCAGCACTATAACTTTACAATAACTTTAAACATATCTGTTGTTTTAAAGATGATCAAAGGGAGATAATTCTAGAAGAAATAATTAAATTATTCTGGGAAACCATTGAACCATTTGAAATAACACTTGTCTGGAACCTTCCTGGACAAAATGTATATATTTTGTGTTGATCTGAATGTTAAATATTTGTTTTAAAATGTACTGTACATTAGAATTGATTCACATGTACTACCAATTTAATATGTCACATTCTTCACAAAACATTTTTTTTCAGATAGAGACCACTATGTACCAAGTTGGTTGAATCTACAGATTTACGGGAAAGTCTCCATCTACACAAAATATGGCATATGTAAAACCAACTATAGATACACCAGAAGTACCTCAGTGGAAGAGAGAACTAAGAGAGAAACGAAAAGAGAGAAAAGACAGTGATACAGGACTTTCTGTAAGGTTTTAGGTGTCTGTCAGTTTAGTTATGCAAGCGCAAAAATTTTAACACAATAAAAATTTTAAATGTCCAACAATAAGATTCACCTGTAAACAATGACTATTTTCTTCAAACAATGGATCATTTCCTTTTCCAGTTTGTCAAACTGCTTTCTCAATACCAATTGAAACATGGGTAATCTTAAAAGAGGCTCCACAATAATGTGTAGCGCTTTATTCTCTCAGATTTTCCATACCATATAAAATTAAAAAATAATGAATTGATCTCGTTATATTTGGTCTAAGTTTGGTAACGATGTCATTTTTTCAGGTAGATTAGTTTTCAAAGATTAAGAGTTTTCATTACAGTTATTTATCCAAGTAATGTGAGCTTTCTTTAGAATTGATGAACTTTTTTTATTTATATCTGTGATGCCACTAAAGTCAAGAGAAATGTTCAGACCTAAAACTTTAAAATGTGTGACCAATTAAGCTGAATATCAGGACATAAAATAAGATCTGAGTATTTTTTTTATTATTGTCCGTTAGACTTCTATAAATGTTCAGAAAAAAATTTCTTGAAAATCCAGTTTTCAAATCAACAATTTTTTTCTAGATGTTTTTTTAATATATGATATCTACGAACTCTGACAATTAATTTCAAAATTGTTGGTCCATTATTAAAAAAGTTACCCATTAGGTCTCTATGTTAATGATATTTTTTGAAGTGTAACCCTGCTTTTAATATACACTTATTTAACTTGGGAGCATAGCTATAATCCGACAGCCCGTTAGTCTGACAGTCCGATAATTTGATAGTCCGACAGAGATGTGTTTGTTTTTCACTTTATCCGTTCAATTAAGAAAGTAACAAAGTAAAAATTTGCGGGAATACATAGGAAAGATATAAAGTTTTAGTTTGACCAATTTTCTTGAATATTGGTTTGAATTTGTATGAGGGTTGTTCCATTAAAACATATGAGGTACCCAGGGAAGGCTCTTTAATTTTTGAACAACCACCCAAAGAAGCATTTTTCAGTAAAATACAACCACCGATATAATTTTTTTTCTGAATCAAAAGAATTCTTCAAAATCAAAAGAAGCTTACAAGATATTCATAAATAGAAATGTTCATGATACTTTTCATCTTTTATGAGAAACGAAATACGTGAAGGACAGGCCACGGTGTACTGAAAGTTGTAACTGGCACCATACGAGACACAAGGCTGTTGTAGTGTTGACAATCTGACACCGTGAACAAAATAAACAAGAGCTGGAATTGTTTCAGTGATTGTTTCTTTAATTTCATAACTTCTCCTTAGTATAAACATATTTTATTAATAAATTCAAACATTTATAGGAACAAATATGTATATCATTTACAACATCAACCTGAATAAATCAATAGGATTCGGAAACAAGTCGTTAGACTTATATTAATCCGTCTCCCAACATTACTTTTCACAATGTATATATCTCAAGAAATAGACAACAATAATATACATATACATAGCATTAAATTTCACAATAATAAAATATACATTCTAATATTGAAGATATTACATAGAATATAACATTTACGTATTGTAATTGAATGTTATGTGCAAAGCAGAAGTGGAAGAATAGTGAAAAAAAATAATCAGAAGTTGGTGAAGTCAGTTTTGAATCGCCTGCTACTCAAAATGTACGCTTGAACTGCCAAAAATAGTTGTTCATTTTGTTCATCGCTAAAATCTTCCGAACCATGTAGTAAAATTTCTTCAGTAAACATTGGATTTATAAAATGTAAGTGTTGCTAACGGACAACCTCAAATTGATGGCAATGAAACAAATAGTGAGAGGTTGTTTCAATAGCTCCACACTGACAGTTAGGGGAATCAATTATATTTTTAACAAATAAGTGATGATTCGGTGTGCATTGCATGCGCAATCGCGCAAGTTGTATTTGACCGAGACGTTTTCCAGCATAAAAGTATGGCGGTATTTTGCTATTTTTATCATGGAAACAGTTTTTGAAGGCGGAAATAGATGGGCTTGTCTTCACATTGGAAGACAGCAAATTCCATGAACTTCTCTTTACCTAGTAACACATCTGAAAATGTAGGGCCTAGTTTGGAGGCCCACAGTGCCACCGATTCCACGCTCCACGTGACAACAGGGATGATAGCATCAACATCCGCCATAGTTTTCGAAGGGAGGTAACTCGAATTATATGTGCATAACTAACACACGGAGCCAAACGCGGTTGTCCGGAAACCGGAAACGATGACCACATTACGAATCGAGCGCCAAAACATTACAAAAACATAAAGTATTCTAGAGATTCTTTCAAAAAAATCTTCTTCATATCTTAGTTTGGCGAAAAAAATAAAACACCAAGGCTTTTCCTGCCCCAACTACCCATAGAAGCAATTTATGCAGGACAACCACATACCACAGAATTGATTTCTCAGCTAGGCTAACCACTCATATATTTTTTTTAAACTGCCATCCCCGGGTACCTCATATCTTATAATGGAACAGCCTGATGCAATATGTATTCACTTAAATGAAGAAATAGTAAACTATAATTCAATGATAATCTCAAAGTGACGACCATACGCTATTCGAGGGGCGATTATTTTTGGATCAAATTAAATCTTTTCATCTTCTTCGCCGTTAAATTCTTTTTTTTTCTACATAGCCGATGTAGCAGGCAATTTGTACCGGACTGAAAAAACTGTCTTCGATATATATGAGCCAACCGGAACAATAGACTATGTATTCCGGGTCTAGGCAATATATTCGGACCTTTTTTTCTTTGAATTCTCTATAGTAAATGTCTTGAAAATTAATTTGATCAAAATAGTTTTAATATATACTTCAGTAAACCAGCTAAGAATCTTTCACCGCCCGTTTTTAATATATGCACCAGTAAAACACATAATAATCTTGCAACGCCAGTTTGACGACGCTTTCAGTGCACAAAACTTGACACAGCGAATATTTCTTATAAAGAACAGAAATTTTATTTTCATAGAAAAACTATTAAATGTATCTAGTCTGTCGGACTATTGGACTGTCAGACTACCAGACTCTTGGACTACTAGACCGTCGGAATATTGGGGTGTCGGATTATAGGTCTTACCCCATGGAACTTTCCCTTGTCCCAATGCTGCAGTCGTATCATGGTTCACTGTGTGTAGCCCTTTATCACATTTTAATCATCTCTTCAAAACCAATGGGCAAATTTAAACCAAATTTGGCAGGAATAGTTGTTGGATGGTCCTCATTCTTAATTGTATCTGATACTTAAAATAGAAAGTAGCTAAATGATCTAATGCAGATTTATTTGAAGCCAGAAATGTTTAATGTAGGGGCATTTATGCCTTATTTTCTGTAATCACAAAAGTACAAACTTGATGAAGAAACGTGGAGTATATTTGTTAAAGAGCTCTATATTATAATATAGAGCTCTTATAGAGCTCTTTAGCATATATACTCCGGGTTTCTTTATCCAGTTTGTACTTTTGTGATTACAGAAAATAAGGAATACAATTATACACTTGAGCAAAACTGTAAACATTAAAAATTCTTTGAAGCTACTAAGCCAATATGAACCAAACTTGGCAGGAATAGTTGTTTGGTGGTCTCAGATGTCTCTGATTGGTTTGAACTCTATCTAAGATGACCACCATAACTAAAAATAAAAAAATCTTATATTTTTTGCCAGAATCTGCTTAGATTTTAACAAAGAGCATAATTAGGAGCTGGTCTTAGTCAAAATCATAATGAAGTGTACAGTAATAAGATAAAGGTTTGATCAAGTGATCGATTCAGGCTCAAGTTGACTATAATTTACATTTAGAGTATACATGTGCATGGTACCAAGAGGACCTCTCCTTTACCAACAGTCATCTGACATCTCATAGCATAGTTATAAACAGTAACAAACATGTAAACTAGTTCAATGTCCATTACTTGATAACAAATAATAAAATTAACATTGTACATGTTCTTGTATACATTGTACATGTATATAATCTGTCATAAACTCGGCAGTATAAGTCCAAAAAATTCTTCCCTAAATAATATCACACGATCGCTAGAATCACATGATATTTTTACGTATATTGCCTATCATGTAAAAGTCATATATGATCATGAAATGGGTTATCCTCTATTCTTTTGGATGCACATCTTAATTCAGTAGCTATTTTACTTTTTGTGATGTTTTTGTATAGACTAAAAGAACAGAATCTGGAGCAGAAAAAGGACTGCCTCGCTGGAAAGTGGAATTGGGTCAGAAAGAGATGCAACAAACTCCAGTAAAAGGTATTTATTGTATAAAGTTGTCCTAGCACAAACTGGGAGAATACTTGAGGTTTGTCTCGTGTTGTAGTCACGAGTAGTTTCACAGTTATTGGTGGCCCTCATTTTCAGTAAGTAAAAGGGATGCAAGACCATTTACCAGTATATATAAATCTATTTTTTATGATTATTTATTCCTTGCTTGTAACATTTCCCAACCCATTTGTATATATAGATTATTAACAAGTTGCCTCAATTTGAACAATTAGAACAATGTCTTATTATCCCATATGATGTCAACATATTCCAAATTGGCCGAATGAAGGTAAGATAAAACATTTCTGAGGTTGCCTTATATAGAATGAATTTGAATTCTCTAACTATGTTAACTTTAGTAAAAGCTTTCTTCCGTTATCAAATCAATATGTTTTTTTCCAGCTTGAAATTTCTAAACTGAGATGTTTATGTTCTGTAACTTGGTTTATTATTGTATTATTCATTATAAGAGGCAGATAAAACAATTAGTTAATTTTTTCTAGTGATCGTCATAGTTTCTGTTTTTTGAAGGTTAACGTTTACTAGCTACTTAGTGGACCATGCATAGATTGTTGACATTTCGTTATTTAATATTGCTTTTGATTCCCGACAAGGACAAGTTTATATGTTTAAAAAGAATTCATTCAGAAAAATGAAAAGTATTGGATAATAGCACTAGCTGATATGTATCCTCTCCTAATTGAAGGAAACAAGCAACACTATTACTTTACAATAACTTTAAACATATCTGTTGTTTTAAAGATGATCAAAGGGAGATAATTCTAGAAGAAATAATTAAATTATTCTGGGAAACCATTGAACCATTTTGAAATAATACTTGGCTGGAATCTTCCTGAACTAAATGTATATATATTTTGTGTTGATCTGAATGTTAAATATTTGTTTTAAAATGTACTGTACATTAGAATTGATCCACATGTACTACCAATTTAATATGTCACATTCTTCACAAAACATTTTTTTTTTCAGATAGAGACCACTATGTACCAAGTTGGTTGAGATCTACAGAATTACGGGAAAAGTCTCCATCTACAGTAAATCTTCTATATATAACACCAACTAAAGATATATCAGAAGTCCCTCAGTGGAAGAGAGAATTAAGAGAGAAACTAAAAGAGAGAAAAGACAGTGATACAGGGCTTTCTGTAAGGTTTTAGATGTCTGTCACTTTAGTTATACAAGCGCAAAAATTTTAACACAATACAAATTTTAAATGTCCAACAATAAGATTCACCTGTAAACTATGACTATTTTCTTCAAACAATGGATCATTTCCTTTTCCAGTTTGTCAAACTGCTTTCTCAATACCAATTGAAATATGGGTAATCTTAACAGAGGCTCCACAATAATGTGCAGCGATTTATTCTCTCAGATTTTCCATACCATATAAAATTAAAAAATAATGAATTGATCACGTTATATTTAGTCTAAGTTTGGTAAAAATGTCATAAGGTAGATTAGCTTTCAAAGATTAAGAGTTTTCATTACAGTTATTTATCCAAGTAATGTGAGCTTTTTTTAGAATTGATGAAACTTTTTTTTATTTATATCTGTGATGCCACTAAAGTCAAGAGAAATGTTCAGACCTAAAACTTTAAAATTTGTGACCAATTAAGCTGAATATCAGGATATAAAATAAGATCTGAGTATTTTTTTATTATAGTCCGTTTGACTTCTATAAATGTTCAGAAAAAAAATTCTTGAAAATCCAGTTTTCAAATCAACATTTTTTTTTCTAGATGTTTATTAACATATGATATCTACGAACTCTGACAATTAATTTCGAAATTGTTGGTCCATTATTAAAAAAGTTATCCATTAGGTCTCTATGTTAATTATATTTTTTGAAGTGTAACCCTGCTTTTAATATACACTTATTTAACTTGGGAGCATAGCTATAATCCGACAGCCCGTTAGTCTGACAGTCCGATAGTTTGATAGTCCGACAGAGATGTGTTTATTTTTCACCTTCACCGTTCAATTAAGAAAGTAACAAAGTAAAACTTTGCGGGAATACATAGGAAAGATATAAAGTTTTAGTTTGACCAATTTTCTTGAATATTGGTTTGAATTTGTATGAGGGTTGTTCCATTAAAACATATGAGGTACCCAGGGAAGGCACTTTAATTTTTGAACAACCACCCAAAGAAGCATTTTTCAGTAAAATACAACCACCGATAGAATTTTTTTTCTGAATCAAAAGAATTCTTCAAAATCAAAAGAAGCTTACAAGATATTCATAAATAGAAATGTTCATGATACTTTTCATCTTTTATGAGAAACGAAATACGTGAAGGACAGGCCACAGTGTACTGAAGGTTGTAACTGGCACCATACGAGACACAAGGCTGTTGTAGTGTTGACAATCTGACACCGTGAACAAAATAAACAAGAGCTGGAATTGTTTCAGTGATTGTTTCTTTAATTTGATAATTTCTCCTTACCTAGTAACACATCTGAAAATGTAGGGCCTAGTTTGAAGGCCCACAGTGCCACCGATTCCAAGTTCCACGTGACAACAGGGATGACAGCATCAACATCCGTCATTGTTTTCGAAGGGAGGTAACTTGAATTCTATGTGTATAACTAACACACGGAGCCAAACGCGGTTGTCAGGAAACCGAAAACGATGACGACATTACGAATCGAGCGCCAAAACATTACAAAAAAATAAAGTATTCTAGAGATTCTTTCAAAAAAATCTTCTTCATATCTTAGTTTGGCGGAAAAATAAAACACCAAGGCTTTTCCTGCCCCAACTACCCATAGAAGCAATTTATGCAGGACAACCACATACCACAGAATTGATTTCTCAGCTAGGCTAACCACTCATATTTTTTTTTAAAACTGCCATCCCCGGGTACCTCATATGTTATAATGGAACAGCCCTGATGCAATTTGTATTCATTTAAATGAAGAATTAGTAAACTATAATTCAATGATAATCTCAAAGTGACGACCATACGATATTCGAGGGGCGATTATTTTTGGATCAAATTAAATCTGTTCATCTTCTTCGCCGTTAAATTCTTTTTTTTCTACATAGCCGATGTAGCAGGCAATTTGTACCGGACTGAAAAAACTGTCTTCGATATATATGAGCCAACCGGAACAATAGACTATGTATTCCGGGTCTAGGCAATATATTCGGACATTTTTTCTTTGAATTCTCTATAGTAAATGTCTTGAACATTAATTTGACCAAAATAGTTTTAATTCATGCTTCAGTAATCCACATAAGAATCTTTCACCGCCCGTTTTTAATATATGCACCAGTAAAACACATAAGAATCTTGCAACGCCAGTTTGACGACGCTTTCAGTGCACAAAACTTGACCAAGCGAATATTTCTTATAAAGAGCAGATATTTTATTTTCATAGAAAAACTATTAAATGTATCTAGTCTGTCGGACTATTGGACTGTCAGACTTCCAGACTGTAGGACTACTACACCGTCGGACTATTAATGTGTCGGATTATAGGTCTGACCCCATGGAACTTTCCCTTGTCCCCATGCTGCAGTCGTATCATGGTTCACTGTGTGTAGCCCTTTATCACATTTTAATCTTCTCTTCAACAACCAAATGGGCAAATTTAAACCAAATTTGGCAGGAATAGTTGTTGGATGGTCCTCATTCTAAATTGTATCTGATACTTAAAGTAGAAAGTAGTTAAATGATCTAATGCAGATTTATTTGAAGCCAGAAATGTTTACTGAAGGGGCATTTATGCCTTATTTTTTGTAATCAGAAAAGTACAAACTTGATGAAGAAACGTGGAGTACATTTGTTAAAGAGCTCTATATTATAATATAGAGCTCTTATAGAGCTCTTTAACATATATACTCCAGGTTTCTTCATCAAGTTTGTACTTTTGTGATTACAGAAAATAAAGCATAAAATTTTACACTTGAGCAAAACTGTAAACATTAAAAATTCTTTGAAGCTACTAAGCCAATATGAACCAAACTTGGCAGGAATAGTTGTTTAGTGGTCTCCATTCTAAGATGTATCTGATTGGTTTGAACTCTATCTAAGATGGCCACCATTACTAAAAGTAAAAAAATCTTATATTTTTTGCCATAATCTGCTTAGATTTTATCTAAGAGCATAATTAGGAGCTGGTCCTTAGTCAAAACCATAATGAAATGTACAGTAATAAGATAAAGGTTTGATCAAGTGATCGATTCAGGCTCAAGTTGACTATAATTTACATTTAGAGTATACATGTACATGGTACCAAGAGGACCTCTCCTTTACCAACAGTCATCTGACATCTCATAGCATAGTTATGAACAGTAACAAACATGTAAGCTAGTTCAATATCCATTACTTGATAACAAATAATAAAATTAACATTGTACATGTTCTTGTATACATTGTATATGTATATAATCTGTCATAAACTCGGCAGTATCAGTCCAAAAAATTCTTCCCTAAATAATATCACACGATCGCTAGAATCACATGATATTTTTACGTATATTGCCTATCATGTAAAAGTCATATATGATCATGGAATAGGTTATCCTCTATTCTTTTGGATGCACATCCTAATTCAGTAGCTATTTTACTTTTTGTGATGATTTTGCATAGAATAAAAGAACAGAATATGCAGTAGAGAAAGGACTGCCTCCCTGGAAAGTGGAATTGGGCCAGAAAAAGATGCGACAATCTCCAGTAAAAGGTATTTATGATGTTCCCAAAAAATTTATTAGTTACCACTTTTCATTGCCAGTTAAATTTGACCCATATCTGTCCATATGTCTGTCTGTCCCACGTTTGTTTTCTTTCTTAAGTTCCCCTTTAGCAATTCATCTGAAATTTACATACCAGGTCATGTACTATGAAAGGTAGACCAAATTTGATGTAATACTTGACTACCATTTCTTATATCTTTATGATTTACTTTTGAGTCATTACACAAAATGAGTTATTTTTTTTATGGAAAAGAAGCTGAATGTGACCCAAAGTCTGTAATTTTGCCTTTGTGGAAGACAAACACAATTGATCTAATTTTGACATGTTTAATTAGTAAGAAAAGATATGAATGTAAATGGACATGAGAGACTATTTAACATTACCTTTAGATATATATTCAAGTAAACACTACACTACACAGTCAAGATATTCTGGATAGACCAGTTTTTGTGCTAGACATTCTGAAAAATTCTGAATAGATTCTGAACATTCTGAACATGGACTGAAAATTCTGAACAGATTCTAAACATTCTGAACATGGACTGAACATTCTGAACAGATTCTGAACATTCTGAACATTGACTGAACATTCTGAACAGATTCTGAACATTGACTGAACAGAGTCTGAACATTGTCTGAAACATCTGAACATTCTGAACAGTGTCTGAACAGAATCTGAACATCCTGAACATTGACTGAAAATTCTGATCAGATTTTGAACATTCTGAACATTATCTGAAAAGTCTGAACACATTCTGAACATTGATTGAACATTCTGAACATATTCTGAACATTCTGAACATTGTCTGAAAAGTCTGAACAGATTCTGAACATTCTGAACATTGTCTGAACATTTTTACTGAATAAAGCATGTGATATTTCAATAATTAACTACTTTTTTTTTAATCAAATTGCAACAAATATATTATTTCATATTTCAATAAATTTGTCATTTTCTTTATTTCAATTTTTCTTCTTAAATCAATATATTTTATTTCATTTTCATTAGATTTTAACTAAGTATAGAAAGTGATATTTCCACAAATTAATTTAAAAAAAAAATTAAATTACAACAACAATATTATTTCATTTCTCATTATTTGACTTTTTCTTTATTTCAATCTTTTTTCTTAAATCAATACATTTGACTTCATTTTCATTAGAATTTAACTAAATATAGAATGTGATATTTGTGATAGAGTCTCAACATTCTTAACATTGTCTAAATAGGCAACTGATTCCCGGTGTCGTATAGTAAACCTTCCGCATAGCAAACCTTCCCCCGCAATGTTTACTATATAGTAAACATTCCCCTCGGAATATTTGCTATGTAGTAAACCTTCCCCACGGATACTTTACTATATAGTAAATATTCCCCGGGGAAAAATTTACTATATAGCAAACATTCACCCATCCATAGGCAATCATCCCCCCTGAATATTTTGCTATATAGGAAATCTTCCCCCTTAATCCGGATATTTACTATTGATTCAGAATTTAGCATCTTAACCGTGTTAATTTTAATTGTTATATACCATTAATTATATCCGGTTATGATTAAAAGGTAAACAAAATGTGCGGAGCCATTTTGCAGTATTTGAGTAGGTAGGAAGGTTTACTATGCGGAATAAATACTATATAGTAAACGTTCTCCCATGGGGGAAGGTTTACTATATAGTAAATCTTCCGGGGGGTTAATCTACTATGGGGGAAGGTTTACTGTATGACACCGGCATTCTTAAGATTTTGTGAAATCACGGCTTTGTCCACATTCTTGATGATGTCTAAAAGTTCTAATGTATTTTTTTACGGGAACGTCTAAACACCGCTAAGACCGTCTTAGTGCACTTAGACTCTAAATACTGCCGCTAAGGACATGAAGGAGATGCTTTACTAACACCAAGTACACTGCAATGCATAAAAATGTAGAAATTAAACCTAATTTTAAAGTAATATTACACCAGTTTTGGGGTGAAGAACATTTTCCCCTGAAAATTCAATTTGGAATACGGCGGTACCTTTACTAAGCTATTCATGCATGTTTCAATTCGAAATATGTTCCCAACAATCTGCAAATCTGTGTGCATGTTTATTGTCCTCGCCATTGTTGTGGATTAACTTTCGGTTGTTTTGTTCCGATGATTGCCGATGATTGCCGATCATGACCTCATGACGAAAAGATAAACAATCATGGATGCTGAGGTAAGCACGCACACATTCCTGACAATGATTATTTAGGAATCTGTCTGTTTCATGTCGTGTGAATCATTTTTTTGCAATTATTCTTATGTGGTACACACGGAATATATTTTTACTTGCATCCGATATTTTTTTCATCAACTGAACAGTGCGCATGAGCGATAATCTCCCCGAATGAGTTCAAATCTTGGGTCACGCGCATATCATTTGCATTACTGCCGGGCTGAACGAATTATCTGATGTGAAATATTTTGCGATTTGCTCTTAAAATCTGCTTTTGAGTGGATTTTTGATGTTATGCAGTTGATTTTAGTTAAAATTAAGTGACATATTAAGTCAAAATATTTAATAAAAAAAATCCACGATATTTGCCTTTCATATTACTTTAAATTTGCATAGTAATACTATGAACAGTTTTTGATTAAATAATCATTTTTTCTGTTATCCTTGGCACGCGTCGTTAATCCAGACGAACTCAAGTGTGACACCTGAATATACATCAAATATACTGTGTATTTGAAAATCCATAAGTATATCTGTCTTTTGTATTATTTATACACCTGTTATAATTAAATGTGTAGATAAGAAAATTTGTTGTTTTGTGAAATCCTTGTGTTTTTGTTTTGTTTTTCCGCTCTTCTTCCAATACTGATTATTTTTATAACAAATAGCTACATATATTAATGAGGAATATATTTAATTTGTACATATAAAATATAAGACAATAACATGAATAATGAACTATATAAAAAGTGTCAATATCTTAGCTGTGTTCTGTTTGTGCGTGGTCTCTTTCTCTGGTTTGGTTTATGTGCAAGGTTTTGTGGCACCTGTTGAGTGCACAACTGCTTTGCCACTATTTTTTAATCATTTAACAACCTTTGAGGTCCCAAATTTGTTTCCACAAAAAATGAAATAAAAATCATATTGCTACACATCTGTCCAGTTCTTCATTGTCTTATATTATATGACAGAACGGGATGGTGAAACCATATGATTATTGCGACGCATTGCTTTTGCGCCAATTGGTATTTGTTTTGCGTTAAAAAAATCTTTCATTTTTTGCCACAAAACATATTTCATTTGCGCCACAAATAAAATATTACATTTGCTCCAATAGTACAGGTAAATAGTATAAATAGTAATATTTGCTATGCTATTCAGATTATTTACTTGTATTAACGTTTTCCGTTCGTCGCATTATCTGTTTTCCCTGCTCACCACGGGGAGGTGGAAGTAGGATTTCGAGCAGGATCAGTTCTTATATGGATAAAACACACTATTTACAGTTTTGGTAAGATTCTGTGCTTACATCATAAAAGCACTGGACATGTTCATTTATTATAAACTATCATAAAATCACTAAAATATTGGTAAAAATTACACGTCTGTTCTGGCACAAAACTTGTAACAAACTGTCCGGATGTATTCGTGTCGGGAAATTTCGCCTCTAATGTACAAACCATACTTCTCCATAAGAAAACCCGTCTTTTCTTTCTCACTTCGTCTCACTACGGCAGTCGTGTCCATGGATCTCACTTTTATATAAGTTGTGGTCTGAATCTTCTTTATGACTTTTGTATAAGAAAGTGAATATGAACTCACTTAAACACAATTTACTTTGCCTTGAAACTTTAATCTACATGTACGTAAATGTTACCTGGAAAATGGCGCAAATGAAAAAAAAATTGTTTTGGTGCAAATGAAATATATCCTTGTGGTGCAAATGCAATATTGCACTTTTAAAAAATTGGCGCAAATGCAATACGCCCGAATTTTGCTAGTGTAAAAGTATTTTTGCTTTTTTTAATTGTCGATATCATATCAAACTGTCAACCTATTATTATTGATAATTATACAAAAAACAGACGTAAATTTTTTGTCTGAAATGAATATAATTTTGATGATATCGACAAACTTATGTTAAAAAGAAAAGTTGACGACGAGTTCAAGATAATTGTCTTAAAGCTCATCAGAACCTATGCTTGAAATAGTGTCCAAATTACAGTGGGTCCAACAAAATTACTTTGTCCACACTTGTTTTTAATATATATACTTGTTTAACTTTCCCTTGTCAACATGCAACGTCGAATCATGCTTAGCTCGGGTTATTCCTTTATTAATGTTTGATATATTATTACACTGCCATAAATTGACACTAGGGAATGACACAACAGAGAGACTACCTGATACAATATCTTGGTAAGCTTTTTTAGCTCACCTTGCCAAAGGCAATGTGACCTTTTTCCATCACTTGGGGTCCATCGTCTGTCGTCCGTTAACTTTTCACATTTTAATCTTCTCCTCTGAAACCTCTAAGCCAAATGAACTGAAACTTGGTAGGAAGAATCTATGGAAGGTTCTCTATAAAGAGTGCTCATTTCGTCCCGATCCATTAACAAATATGACCGCTACAGGCAATTTTTTTTTCTGATTGGCAGATTTTTGAAAATCTTCTCTGAAACCGCTTGGCAAATTGAACTGAAGTTTGGTAGGAAGCATCTATGGAAGGTCCTCTGTAAAGATTTCTCATTTCGTCTCAATCCGTTAACAAACATGACCACCACAGGCGACTCTTGTTTCTGATTGGCTGATTTTTTAAATTCTTCTCCTCTGAAACCGTTTGGGCAAATGAACCGAAACTTGGTAGGAAGCATCTATGGAAGGTCCTCTATAAAGATTGCCCATTTTGTGCCGATCGGTTAATAAACATGCCCACCACAGGCAATTCTTGTTTCTGATTGGTTGATTTCTAAATAATCTGCTCCTCTGTTAAAAGAAAGAACTGTTAAAAGAAAGATAACTCTTGCCATTATCTCCCTTAGAAATTAAGTAATGCTGATATAGTGTAACATGTTATACCCCCACTCGTAGAGAGGGGGCTATATTGCAATCACCTTGTCTGTCTGTCCGTCCGTTCACACTTTCGTAGCAGACATCTCAGCTTCTACTGGAAGATATGGCTTTGGCATGGTGACTTGTACCGTGTCTCCCCTTTCCAGGTTTACCGCACATCTACGTCCTGTTTACCGTGCGACTTAGAAATGAGCGAGTGGGGGTATTCTTAGCACGACGTAGCGTGCAACATCTTGTTTATTCTGTACATTACAAGTAGGTATTCACAATTTAATATTCTTTTTAACAAACCTTGCCAAAGATAATATGAGCTTTTGCCATCACTTGGTGTCCGTCGTTTGTCGTCTGTCATCCGTTTACTTTTCACATTAACAAACATGGCCGCCACAGGGGATTCTTGTTTCTGATTGGTCTATTTCTAAAAATCTTCTCCTCTGAAACCACATGCCCAAATGATCCGAAACTTGGTAGGAAGCATTTATGAAAGGTCCTCTATAAAGAATGCTCATTCCGTCCCGATCCATTAACAAACATGGCCACCACAGGCGATTCTTGTTTCTGATTGGTCTATTTCTAAAAATCTTCTCCTCTCTAACGGCATGGCCAAATGATCCGATTCTTGGTAAGAAGCATCTATCGAAAGTCCTCTTATAAAAATTGCTAATTTTGTCCCAATCTGTTAGCAAACATGGCCGCCCCAGACAATTCTTGTTTCTGATTGGTTGATTTCTAAAAAATCTTCTCCTCTGAAACCGATTTGCCAAATGATCCGATACTTGGTAGGAAGCATCTATGGAAAGTCCTCTTATAAAGATTGCTAATTTTGTCCCAATCTGTTAACAAACATGGCCGCCACAGACAATTCTTGTTTCTGATTGGTTGATTTCTAAATAAAATCTTCTCTGAAACCGCTTTGCCAAATGAACCAAAACTTGATAGGAAGCATCTATGGAAGGTTCTCTATAATGATTGCTCATTTTGTCCCGATCCATTTATTATCATGGCCGCCACAGGCAATTGTTGTTTCTGATTGGTCGATTTCTAAAAATCTTCTACTCTGACACAGCTTGGCCAAATAGACTGAAACTTGGTAGGAGGCATCTATGGAAGGTCCTCTATAACGATTGCTCATTCCGTTTTGATCCGTTAACAAACATGGCCGACATAGACAATTCTTGTTTCTTATTGTTTGATTTCTAAAACAGCTTTTTCTCTGAAACCGCGCGGCCAAATGATATGAAACTTGGTAAGAAGCATCTATGGAAGGTCCTCTATAGAGATTGCTCATTTCTTTTTGATCCATTTACAAACATGGCTGCCACGGGCCATTCTTGTTTTAGATTGGTCGCTTTCTAAAAATCTTCTTCTCTGAAACTGCTTGCCAAAACGAACCGAAATTTGGTGGGAAGCACCTATAGGCTATGTAAGGTTCTGTATTAAGTTTCCTCAGAGCAGAATGAAAGGTGAGCGACACAGGCTCAGCTCAGTGCTGAGCCTCTAGTTTTCTATTGGAGTTTCGTACTTAAACAAACTTTTTATTGGGATATTGGGTTCAGTTTTCGTTTTTACTCTATTTAAATTTTCCTGTATTCTTTTGAGTTGCTCTTTCTCAGATTGCGTAATTCTAATGATATTTTTTTCCGATATAGTCTCATAATTTTATCCAGTGTATTTTTATATTTTTTTATCAAATACTTTCATTTCTTCATGGTTTGCAGATGTTCGATTATTTTTAAACTTTCGTCTTCTTTTCCTTAAGTTTTTTTCTTGCTAATTGACATTCATAATTAAAACCATGGTTTGGGTTTACCAATTTGTTTTCGATAGTTATATTTTATGTTTTTGCAAAGTTTAGTTCCAAAAGTAGTTTTCGCAGACTCAAGAAAAAATTGACAGAGATCATCTGCGAGTGAGGTTATGTCACTCTTACTCTTTACCATTTGTTTAACTCCGAGAATTTTGTTCTTCAGCTTATTAATTTTATTCGATTCAATGTTTGTTCTAAATTCTTCATATTTCTCATTGTCCCACCTATTTCTTTTTTTTCTTTTTCAATAACTACATTTTGGTCTGTGATATAATCTGCATTTTCAATAAATTTCTTTTTTGAGAATGTGATATATAATGGAGAGTGGACATCGGAGTATAAGCTGCTGAACTCAAGTATTCTAAAATTGTTAACACATTTTAAAATTTCACTGAACATAAACAATAATCAACTGTACTTAGATTTTTACATGTGAGTCTACCTTCATGCCTGTTTTCCCTTACCCTACCGTTGAGTAAAAATAGACTGTTTCATTTACAAAATTCTAGTAGTTTATTTTCGTATCCGTCTTTAGCTCACCTTGCCAAAGGCAAAGTGAGCTTTTGCCATCACTTGGTGTCCGTCGTCCGTTAACTTTTCACATTTTAATCTCCTCCTCTGAAACCCCTCAGTCAAATAAATTGAAGCTTGGTAGGAAGCATCTATGGAAGGTTGCTAATTTCGCTCCGATCCATTAACAAACATGGCCGCCACAGTCAATTCTTGTTTCTGATTGGCCTATTTGTTTAAAAATCGTCTCCTCTGAAACCACTGGGCCAATTGAACCGACATTTGGTAGGAAGTATCTATGGAAGGTCCTCTATAATGATTGCTAATTTCATCCCGATCCGTTAACAAACATGGCCGCCACAGGCGATTCTTGTTTCTAATTGATTAATTTCTAAAAAATGTTTTTTTTTTCTGTTAAAAGGGAGATAACTCTAGTTTAAATATAGATATCTGTATTCAAAATGCAGTTATCTCTATGAATTGAATTACAGATAAATATGCTTCTAAAACCCCTCAGCCAAATGAACTGAAACTTGGCAGGAACCATCTATGGAAGGTCCTCTATAAAGATTACTCATTTCGTCCCAATCCGTTAACAAACACCACAGGCCACCACAGGCTACTCTTGTTTCTGATTGGCTGCTTTTAAAAATTCTTCTCTTCTGAAACCGCTTGGCCAAATGAATCGAAACTTGATAGGAAGTATCTATGGGCGATCCTCTATAAAGAGTGCTCATTTCGTTCCGATCCATTAACACACATGGCTGCCACAGGCGATTCATGTTTCTGATAGACTGATTTTAAAAATTCTTTTCCTCTGAAATCGTTTGGCCAAAAGTACCGAAACTTGTTATGAAAAAAAGTTCTCTGTTGCGATTGCTCATTTCCTTCCGATCTGTTAACAAACATGGCCCCCACAGGCAATTCTTGTTTCTGATTGGTCTATTTTTATACGCCCGTCTTTAAGACGGGACGTATTATGGAATACCAATGTCCGAGTGTCCGTCCGTCCGTTTCACATGTCGCGCTCTAACTTAAGAACACCTTGGCCAATTCACATCAATTTTCACAGAGTTATTGGAAGTGATTGTCTGACGGTCTGTATACTTTATGGTGAAATTTCAATTTTTCATGCCAGAGTCATGGCACTTTATTCATCAAATTGTAGGCGATTTTTCGTATGTCGCGCTGTAAATTGAGAACCCCTTGCCCAATTTACTTCAATCGTCGCATAGTTATTGACATTGATAGTCTTATGGTCTGTATACTTTTTGGTGAAATTTCGATTTTTCATGCCAGAGTTATGGGACTTCATTCATCAAATTGTAGGCGATTTTTCGAATGTCGCACTGTAAATTGAAAACCCCTTCGCTAATTCACTTCAAACTTCGTACTGTTATTGGAATTGATAGTCTTTACTACTCAACGATTGATGGCATATCCTGACCATTATATTATCTGTATTTGTTTGCAATATATGTGCATAGTTGTTTTTTTTTTCAATACAAAAGGTATGTCAAACTATTATAGTGTTTTATTTCACAATAAATATTGTATAAATGTTCCAAGTCATGTTTATGGTGCAGACGTTGGTGAAATTTAGATTTTTCATTCAAGAATTATGGGAAAGAAAGTCTTTACAAATATTGTATGAATGTTGACGACGGGCGTATCATGCATTTATTAAAAATCTTCTCCTCTGAAACAGCTTGGCCAAATGTACCGAAACTTGGTAGGATGCATCTATTGGAGGTCCTCTATAGCGATTACTCATTTCGTCTCGATCCATTAAGAAACATAACCACCACAGGCAATTCTTGTTTCTGATTGGTTGATTTCTAAAAATCTTCTCCTCTGATTGATCATTCCGTCCTGATCCGTTAATAAACATGGCCGCCACAGGCGATTCTTGTTTCTGATTGGCTGATTTTTCAGATTCTTACTCTCTGAAACCGTTTGGCCAAATGTACCGAAACTTGGTAGGAAGCATCTATGGAAAGTTCTCTGCTGTGATTGCTCATTTCTTTCCGATCCCTTAACAAACATGGCCGCCACAGGCAATTCTTGTTTCTGAATGGCCTATTTTTGAAAATCTTCTCTGAAACCGCTTGGCCAAATGAGCCGAAACTTGGTAGGATGCATCTATGGGAGGTTCTCTATAAAGATTACTAATTTCATCCCTATCCATTAACAAATATGGCTGCCACAGATAAGTCGTGTTTCTTATTGGTCAATTTCTAAAACAGCTTTTCCTCTGAAGCCGCTTGGCCAAATGATATGAAACTTGGTAAGAAGCATCTATGGAAGATCCTTTATAGAGATTACTAATTTCGTTTTGATCCTTGTACAAACATGGCTGCCACAGGCAATTCTTGTTTTAGATTGGTAAATTTCTAAAAAAATCTTCTTCTCTGAAACTGCTTTGCCAAAATGAACCGATATTTGGTGGGAAGCACCTATGTAAGGTTCTGTATTAAGTTTCCTCAAAGCAGAATGAAAGGTGAGCGACACAGGCTCAGCCCACTGAGCCTCTAGTTAGCTCACCTGACCCAAAGGATCATGTGAGCTATTGCCATCACTTTTCGTCCGTCGTCTGTCGTCCGTCGTCCGCCCGCCAACATTTCACATTTTATTCTTCTCCTCAGAAGCTACTGGGCCAATTGCAACCAAACTTTGGTGGAATGGTCGTTGCGTCCGGTGATCCTGACTTCAAACCAAGATGGCCGCCAAGCTAAAAATAGAAAAAAGGGGGATGAAATTTCAATTGTCTATTGCTGCTTTAGTATAAGTCAAAATAAGCTCAAATTTTAACTGCAGCTACATGGCAATGAGTAGATTAACACATTTTACGGGTTTTTCTGTGAAATTTTTCTTTCAGCCGATTTATACCGATTATGCAAATTAGGCATATTTTGTACTCTTCGTTCTTTATTTCAAAAACTATAAGAGATAGGTGTTAAGTTTAATAGCAAATATATGAAGCATGTCAAGATCTACATACCCTGCAATTTTGAAGTAAATCCCATAACCCATTTTGGAGTTATTGCCCTTTTTTCATCAATTTTTCAAAAAATTTAATACTTCTGGTTTGGAGTTATTGCCCTTTTTTCATAAAATGTTTAAAATTTTAATACTTTTCGTCTTATATTTCAAAAACTATAAGAGATAGATGTTAAGTTTAATTGCAAAAATGTGCAGCATGTCAAAATCTAACTATCCAGCAATTTTTAAGTATATCACATCACTCATTTTGGAGTTATTGCCCTTTTTTCATCAAATTTTCACAATTTTAATACTTTTCGTTTTTATTTCAAAAACTATATGAGATAGATGTTAAGATTAAATTGCAAAAATGTGCAGCATAACAAGATCTACCTACACTGCAATTTTGAAGTAAATCCCATTACCCATTTTGGAGTTATTTCCCTTTATTCATCAAATTTTCAAAATTTTAATACTTTTCGTCTTTTTTTATCAAAAACTATAAGAGATAGATGTTAAGTTTAAAATTTAAACATGTTCAGCATGTCAAGATCTACCTACCCTGCAATTTTGAAGTAAATCCCATTACCCATTTTGGAGTTATTGCCCCTTTTCCATCAAATTTTTGACAATTTTAATACTTTTCGTTTTTTATTTCAAAAATTATAAGGGATAGATGTCAGGTTTAAACTGCAAAAATGTTCAGCATGTCAAGATATACAAAAAAAGTTCACAGTTGAAAATGTCCGACAACTGTGTGAAGAGTTATTCCTCTTGAAATGCATTTTTGTTGACTTCCACTGCTTTTGGTTACTTAAATAATCAAAGGGAAGCAACTCTATTACATTTTTGTAATTAAACTTAACCTTTATCTCTTATAGTTTTTGAAATATAAGACCAAAAGTATTAACATTTTAAAAATTTGATAAAAAAGGGCAATAACTCCAAGATGGGTAATCAGGTTTACTTCAAAATTGCAAGGTATGTAGATCTTGACATGCTGAACATGTTTGTGGTTTAAACTTAACATCTATCTCTTGTAGTTTTTGAAATAAAGGACGAAAAGTATTAAAATTTTGAAAATGTGATGAAACTATGGGCTCCCAGGAGCCTGTATAGCTCACCTGGGTATAATAACAACATCAGTGAATAAAACTTGACAACTCAGGTCAAATAATAACAAATGTAGCCCTTGTCATTGCATACCCCCTCTCCAAAACAATTTGGGCAGGGGTTTCCCCCTTTAATGTAAGTTATCAATACTGCTGTAAGAAAAACATAAATGTCAATGCTTCTCAAAATTTAGCTTTTGCTACTTCACATTTTGTAATAGAGTTGCTTCCCTTTGATTATTTAAGTAACCAAAAGCAGTGGAAGTCAACAAAAATGCATTTCAAGAGGAATAACTCTTCACACAGTTGTCGGACATTTTCAACTGTGAACTTTTTTGTATATCTTGACATGCTGAACATTTTTGCAGTTTAAACTTGACATCTATCCCTTATAATTTTTGAAATAAAAAACGAAAAGTATTAAAATTGTGAAAATTTGATGGAAAAGGGGCAATAACTCCAAAATGGGTAATGGAATTTACTTCAAAATTGCAGGGTAGGTAGATCTTGACATGCTGAACATGTTTAAATTTTAAACTTACCATCTATCTCTTATAGTTTTTGATAAAAAAAAGACGAAAAGTATTAACATTTTGAAAATTTGATGAATAAAGGGAAATAACTCCCAGGTGAGCTATACAGGCTCCTGGGAGCCCATAGTTTCATCACATTTTCAAAATTTTAATACTTTTCGTCGTTTATTTCAAAAACTACAAGAGATAGATATTAAGTTTAAACCACAAACATGTTCAGCATGTCAAGATCTACCTACCCTGCAATTTTGAAGTAAATCTGATTACCCATTTTGGATTTATTGCCCTTTTTTCATCAACTTTTTAACATTTTTATACATTTCAGCTTATATTTCAAAAACTATAAGAGATAAAGGTTAAGTTTAAATTACAAAAGTGTGCACCATGTCAAGATCTACCTACCCTGCAATTTTGAAGTAAATCCCATTACCTAATTTAGGAGTTATTGCCCTTTCTTCGTCAATTTTTTTACAATTTTAATACTTTTCGTCCTTTATTTCAAAAACTATAAGAGATACATGTTAAGCTTAAACTGCACACATGTTCAGCATGTCAAGATCTACCTACACTGCCATTTTGAAGTAAATCCCATTACCCATTTTGAAGTTATTGCCCTTTTTAGCTCACTTTGCCAATGGCCATGTGAGCTTTTGCCATCAGGTTTCATCTGTCATAAACTTTTCACATTTTAATCTTCTCCTCAGAAACCACTGGGCCAATTTAGACCAAACTTTGGTGGAATGGTCGTTGGATGGCCCCCTTCTGAAATTATGTCCGGTGATCCCGACTTCCAACCAAGATGGCCACCAAGCTAAAAATAGAAAAAAGGGGGGATGAAATTTTAATTGTCCATTGCTGCTTTAGTATAAGTCAAAATGAGTTCAAATTTTAATTGCAGCTACATGGCAAGGAGTAATTTAACATATTATATTGCGGGTTTTTCTGTGAAATTTTTCTTTCAGTCGATTTATACCGATTTTGCAAATTAGGCATATTTTGATAAAAGATCACATTTATATCTTATTCTCTGAAACCGCTGAACCAAATTAAACCAAACCTAGCAGGGATGGTCCCTGGGTGGGTCCCTTTCAAAATTGTGTCCGACAACCCCGCCCTCCATTCAAGATGGCTGTTGTTGCTAAAAATAGAAATTTCTTCATTTGTCCATTGTTGCTTTAGTATAAGTCAAAATGAGCTCAAATTTTAACTGCAGCTACATGGCAAGAGTAGTTTAACATATATTCCATTTTTAGCTCACCTGGCCTTTAGATCATGTGAGCTATTGCCGTCACTTTTCGTCCGTCGTCCATCCGTCAACATTTGACATTTTAATTTTCTCCTCAGAAACAACTGGGCCAATTGCAACCAAACTTTGGTGAAATGGTCCTTGGATGGTCCCCTTTCAAAATTGTGTCCGGTGATCCCGACTTCCAACCAAGATGGCCGCCAAGCTTAAAATAGAAAAAGGGGATGAAATTGAAAAAAATCTTCTCCTCTGAAACTACTTAGCCAATCTCAACCAAACTTTGCTGAAATGATCATTGGGTGGTCCCCTTCCAAAATTGTGTCCGGCATTTCAGACCTCTCACCAAGATGGCCGCAACAGCTGAACTTAATTTAACATAGGACCCTATGGGAAATTCCCATCAAAATCTTCTTGTCTGAAACCATTTGCTCAATAAGAACTAAATTTTGATGAAATAGTCATTGGATGGTTCTCTTCCAAAGATGTGTCTGACGGTTCGGTCCTTCGACCAAGATGACCCCCACAGCCGAACTTAGCTTAACATAGGACCCTATCAGAAATTCACATAAAAACCTTCTCCTCAGAAACCACTGGGCCAATTGCGACCAAACTTTGGTGGAATGGTCCTTGGATGGCCCCCTTCCAAAATTGTGTCCGATGATTCCGACTTCCAACCAAGATGGCCGCCAAACTAAAAATAGAAAAAGGGGATGAAATTGAAAAAAATCTTCTCCTCTGAAACTACTTAGCCAATCTCAACCAAACTTTGCTGAAATGATCATTGGGTGGTCCCCTTCCAAAATTGTGTCCGGCATTTCAGACCTCTCACCAAGATGGCCGCAACAGCTGAACTTAATTTAACATAGGACCCTATAGGAAATTCCCATACAAATCTTATCTGAAACCATTTGCTCAATTGGAACCAAACTTTGATAAAATAGTCATTGGATGGTTCTCTTCCAAACATGTGTCTGGCGGTTCGGCCCTTCGACCAAGATGGCCCCCAGAGCCGAACTTAGCTTAACATAGGACCCTATGGGAAATTCACATAAACATCTTCTTGTCTGGAACCAGTTGCTCAATTGGAACCAAACTTTGATAAAATATTCATTGGATGGTACTCTACCAAAATTGTGTCTGGTGGTCCCGCCCTCTGACCAAGATGGCTGCACAGCTGAACTTAGTTTAACATAGGACCCTATGGTAAATTCACATAAAACCATCTTGTCTGGAACCAGTAGCTCAATTAGAACCAAACTTTCATGGAATAATCATTCGATGGTCCTTTTTCAAAATTGTGTCCGGCAGTCACGCTCTTCCACCAACATGACCACCACAGTGCAGTTGCGTTGTTATTGAAAGCAGCTTTGATCCAGGTGAGCGATTACAGGCTCCTGGGAGCCTCTGGTTTACTTTATCCAAATTGTTTGTCTTCCTAGGAATTCCCAGTTCGTTAAGAGTCACAAGATCGTCATTTATAAAGTCAGCAAAATTGTCCCCATGTCGATTTTTATCAATAAGTATGAAGTCGTCATCATTTGAAGTCCGTCCGTTAAAATCGCCTAAAAGTGATATATATATATATAATTACTTGAGAGAGCCAAATATTCTGCTTCGATTTTTGTAAAAGCAGCGTTTGATGAATACCTGGTATTTTCTGGCGGCACATATACAATTCCAGAAATAATGTCTTCGTCTAGATTAAAAATGTCCCGAGATACTATAAACCAAAACACAAATTTACTATCTGTACTGAATACTTTTATCTTACTTGCCAACACCTTTTTAGAAGAAGGGCTCGTGTGGCTCAATGAGTTCCTAGCAACTCATACAAGCCTATCACCAATACGGCGTGGGTTTGCGCCCGGCTTTGTGATTTACGAAAAAGGGTGCACTCGACTCGCAGCTGCAAGTGATAAAGATTACCAGTTGCTTGCCCATGGTCGGTGGTTCTCTCCGGGTACACCGGCTTTCTCCACCACTAAAACTGGTCGCCATGATATAGCTGAAATATTGCTGAAAGTGGTGTTAAACACCAAAAAATAAAATCAATCAATCTTTTTAGAATACTAGACCTCCCGATTTTCTATGCAAAAATGTCCTCCTATTTTTCCTTTTTAAATCATAACCATCTAGTTCAATATTGTCTAAGTCGTCAGTTTTAGTCTCAGAAAAACACACAATATCATAATTCTTTATTAAGGATTGAAACTCTGGGTAATTTAATCTTCTTTTTAACCCACAACAATTTAAACAAAGAATATTTACACCTGAAAAAGAATCTACAAAACTACATTCTAGACTTTTTTCAAAATTACTACAATCACTATTTAGAGTACAATTTATAGTATTTACACTGTCATTATTATTTACATTTAAGTTAAAATTCGGGTGTACAATAACATAATCAATACGTGTGTTATCATTCAATACCTGTTGTGAATCAGATAAGTTCAAATAGTTTGTAACAAATTGACCCCCGCGACCTTCCTATGCGATGTTTGGATTTGGACTAGACCCAATTCTTTGTCGTTTATTGGCCTGTCTGACGTTCTCGTTTGTGGTAGGGTCGGTTGAGGATTTGGAGAGGACTCGGTTTCCATCTCCTCCCGACGATTGTCAGGCAGTACGTAAAACAAGCTCACCTTCGATATACAGTTTATCACGAACGAGCGATACATGCCTTCCTTCGTGTTTCGCTCTTTTCATTACACCGTACAGTGTTTGTCTTCTTTCTCGATTTCTTCGGAGAATTGTTCTTTTATGCCAAAGTTTTTTTCCTCTGAGCATGTACCCCCGTTTCAGGACAAGTTCGAGGTCCTGGTGATATAGGAAGCGGGCAACTATTGGTCGAGCACGGTTTTGCAATTTCCCTTTGAATCGAAGTTCAATATGTTTATCAATATTAAGTTCATTGTATACAAAATCTCTCAGTTTATTCTCACAATTATCAATGCGATTCTACCGTAACCCTGTAAAAATCAAATTGTTTTTCATGGATCTGCTTCTTAAATCTGTTATGTCGTTTCTTAGATCATTAAGTTCTTTTCTATTTTCAGTTGATTTAGCTACATTTTCCAAAAATAATTTGTCAACATTTTCTTTTAATTTGTTTTTATTTCAGATTTGTTTTCCGAGCATTCTTTCTTAATAGGTTCTATTTTATTGCCTGTATCTCCCCACTTTCTGTTACTCCATCAAAGATGTTACTTAATCCCTTCACGCTATTTTCAATTTCAACATATTTGATTTGTGTTTCTTGAAGTGCTCGTTCTAGTGGACCAAGTAGGAGAGAAATAGCATTTACTTCTACTTGGACCTCATCTAGTTTTGAAAGTTTATTTTCGATGTTCTGCACTCTGTTGTCTACATTAGTTACTACATTAAGGGTTAAGTTCAGAAGATATGTAACGTCATTAGATTCTTTTCCCTGGTCTACTATTTTCCTACTTTCACTAAGTAATTTTGCGGTTTCTTCTAGTGATATAGTTTTTATACCCCCGCTCCTCGAAGGGAGAGGGGGTATACTGTTTTACATCTGTCCTTCCGTCCTTCCATCTTTTCGTCCTTCCGTCCGTCCAAGATATTTTTCGTCGCATTATTCTCAGTAACAATTGATGGCAGAAATCTGATATTTGGTCACAAGCTTCATATAGGTACCCCATATTGTGGGAAACGTTTTGGACCCATCAAATTCCTACTTCCTGTTTGCCGAATTTGTTGATTTTTATACACATTTAACATATATGCACATTTTTCGTCGCATTTTTCTAAGCAACTACTGATGACAGGAATCTGATATTTGGTCACAAGCTTCATATAGGTATGCCATATTGTAGGTAGGGTTTTTGGACCTGTCAGATTCCTACTGCCATTTTGCCGACTTAGTTGGTTTTTATACACATTGAACATATATGCACATTTTTTGTCACATTTTTCTCAGCAACTATTGATGGCAGAAATCTGATATTTGGTCACAAGCTTCATATAGGTACCCCACATCGTGGGAAACGTTTTTGGACCCATCAGATTCCTACTTCCTGTTTGCCGACTTAGTTGATTTTTATACACATTGAACATATATGCCCATTTTTCTAAGCAACTATTGATGGTAGAAATCTGATATTTGGCCACAAGCTTCATATAGGTATACCATATCGTGGGAAGCGTTTTTGGACCCATCAGATTCCTACTTCCTGTTTGCCGACTTTGTTGATTTTGATACACATTGAACATATATACCCATTTTTCTAAGCAACTATTGATGGTAGAAATCTGATATTTGGTGACAAGCTTCATATAGTACCCCATATCGTGGGAAGGGTTTTTTGACCTGTCAGATTCATACTTCCTGTTTGCCGAAGAGCGGGGGTATCATAGGTGAGCATTAGCTCACAGTTCATCTTGTTTGTTTTATTTACTTATCAATATGAATGGCCAGGTAGGCGTATCCTACGCTGATAAATATTCAAAAGTCCAAAGTCCAATCTGACACACACGATCGAACTTTTCTGTATATTCAAACCGTGAGTGAAGCCTAGTGAGTAGTTTTCATGATTTCGTAGTGTTTGTTTATGTGCTTGTTTTCGATATAAAGTTGATAAAGTGAAATAATTATAAAAAGCGCAAAGTCAAGTTTTTACTTCACCTATAGTCTCTTTTGTGTTTTAAATCCATGTTTCAAAAACAGAATCTCAATAGAATGCACAGTAAGGGACCGACCATTTAACTTGCAGGGGAGCGGAGGGGTTATGTTTTTTTTTTCGTTCAGAATTTTCGGATAACACGAGAGTTAGAATATTGTTTTTTTTTGTCGCGCAAAGCGTAAAATTTTTTTCCAGAATTTAACATTAGGTTATATGACAAAAAGTTTGAATCAGATTTTTTTTTCCTCCGTCAAAATCAAAATATTATTTTCAGCAACATTGGGAATCAGAATATTTTTTTAGAAAAAAAAAACCATAACCCCCCTTGCAAGTTAAATGGTCCGTCCCTAAATATCAATTTTTGAGAAAAAAAAATATCGGACCATAAAAAAAAAATAGGGCTCCATGATGAAGGGCGACAATCCAAAAAGTTCAGAGAAGACTAGTGTGTATAAATCACAAGTCCATAGACAAGATAAACTAATATCAGTACATAAAAGTATTTTATATTTTTATTGAATATTAAGTATCTTATATTTGATTGAAGATTAAGTATATTGTTGGTAGTTCTGAAAACACAATGAATGGTTGAACACTGGTTGATAATATTTACTGTGTCTGTATTATTGTGAATTACACATATTTAACTATACATATCTAATATATAAAATATTCTGAACCAAATGTATTATCTTACTTGTCGATATTAAGTAAAATCCCCCCTTCCAAGTTGTGTTAATTTCACGGTATTTTCCTACGTACCCTGTGATTTATCCTATTTTCTATCTCGTAAGATAATTGTGTCTCTTGTTTTGTACACACAAAGAACCTGTTTGATTACCTGATAGGCCATCCCGTTCATTTTCCCGTGCGATATTCTGAATATTTCCCCCCGATATATATCTCTACTCAATTGTTGTCAGTGTGATTTCCGCTGATACAAGAGAGGCAGAGTGTAATTTTATTGCCAGACTAGAGCATTGGAATGTTATTTTACATGTTTAGACTTCCTCTTTTGTCCGGTTGAATAGTAGTGCTGTGTTCTATAATACGTAAATTAGGCCCGTCGTCTATACTAAATTGACTTGATAATATCCCGTTAGTATATGGTATAATTTTATCTGGTTCTGTGGCATTACCCCAACACTTCTGAGACATTGGTTTGAAGTCTCAGGCTAATTTCCTAGATTTGTGTCAAATCTAGAGTAGTTTCCGGTGTACTTTAACATCGGTGGTGCACGCGGGGNNGGGGGGTCACTTCCTATATACTTGTATATACAGACGTGCCGCTGGATTGGGTCGGTTTTTTGAGCTGTCAAATATATGACTGGCGTGGAAATTTTGCATTAGGTTATGTCAATGGGTGGTAATTGGTAAGCAAATAATATATGAATGGGTCTTATCTTTAATACATTAATACACAGATAAATTCCTATGTCTGATCACTACGATCTGCAGTCCATGTCCTGCACAAAAGTGATGTCCTGCAAGGAATCTGACGTTTAATCCTCCGATAATTGAATAATCAAGTGTCAAATTAATATATTACAGGATGTCTCTTATCTGGACCATGTCTGTACAAACAATTAATAATTAGCAATCTCGGTTTCAGGTAAATAAAATATATGAGTAGGTCGACATTTTAGGTAAGGAATATATGAATGGGTAGGATTTTTTTTAATGTGTCAATATATGACAGGGGGGTGTTTTCCAATTCCCAGCTACAACCCTGTACCTCAAATTACCAGAAGCGACCCCCCGTGGTAGTATTTGAAATAAATTTTAAATTAAAGATGTTTATTTTAATAAATTTAATATAAAAATAGTAAATATGTCCTTTGATTTACGTTACTTGAAAGATGTGTAACTAAGGTGATGTGTGACTTAATGAAAATTTTCAAGGTCATGCATAACATTGTTGCAATGCTAAAATATTGCTTTACATTTGAATGTAGATGGTACAGCAGATAGTATTAAGACAGTTGATGGTGTAGGGATAGCACATGGAATTGAGACAACAGAAAGTTTTGTGATAGTAGATGGTGATGGCACAGCAGATGATATTGGTACAATAGATGGTATTGGTACAGAAGATGGTAATGGTACAGTAGAAGGTATTTGACATCACATCTGTTATATTGTCAAACATAATGTTAGTTACAATCTGGTGTGAGCTAATCCTGTCTTTCTTCAGTTTATATTGAAAGTTTGAAAAAGACGTTTATACAGTTTTAAAATCTTCTATATTATTTTTAAATCAACAATTCTCTAAAAAAATATACAAATGTAAGTGGAGTGTTACATCATACAGTAAACCAGTACTTTGTCAACGGATAAAAGTAGGCGTCTATGGTTAAAAATTAACTAAAACGCACATTAAATATTTCATTTAGTCTGGAAAAACTACCTTACCATCATTTGATAGAGATTCATTCTTTTGTTCGGAATAAATACTTAACATTGATCAGTCAAGTAACGTGCGTTACTTTTCACCTCTATCGCAAACAATCCATTTTAATGTCAAAAAAGGGTAAAAATTATGTTCCAGACAACGCAGATAAATTCCTTAGATATTAATATTACAGGACGAAAAATGAAAATAAAGATTTGCCTCACTTTCAAATGTGGACATAATTCACAAAATATTGATACACTGTACTGTGGAATGTCTCATCCAAGTGAAATCGTATGCACAAGATACCGGGAACCCGTGCATTATATTGGGTCGCTTGATTTGTTGAAAGTCGCGTGTACCGGAATGCGATAAAACTTTAGAAAATGAAAGCGGAAATGGTAGTATTTGAAATAAATTTTATATTAAAGATGTTTATTTTAATAAATTTAATATAAAAATTGTAAATATGTCCTTTGATTTACGTTACTTGATATATTGTCAATTCTGTTCTCGCCAGCAAAATTGTGTCATGCATCACAACAGTTTGATTTTGGGCTGATATAATTAGAAAATTGCTGAATATTTTTCGTTTAGTTTTTTTTTTAAACTTCTATTTGATTATGAAAAACAAATTGTACAATTATATTACAAATATGAAATTATTTTATAAGATCTTGAATGGTGTAACATTGTTATTCGTGAAATCCATTACTTGAAGTCAACATGTCAAACATGCTGGTGTTGCCATATTGTATCACATAATAATATTTTGGATGATAAAAGTTTTTACCCGAAAATATCATTATTTCTGTTCCCTTATCTAAAGTAATCCACATGTAAACATACCCTTTGAAGGTTATAATACACAACACATTTTCAAAAAAAACAAAAAAACAACAGTTGTGATTTTTGACCCCTCGTTCCAGATATTTGTCGTAAAGAAAATATGTCAAACATTATTTCATTTAAATGGATTCAAATATAATTCTGAATTGAAGTCTTGATAAAGAATAAAATGTTCAAATGATGGTTTGAAATTCTATAAAACTATCATTATAATATAAGGGAGACACTTGTTTACCAGTATACTTAAAGATGTGTAACTGAGGTGATGTGTGACTTTTAACGAAAATTTTCAAGGTCATGCATAACATTGTTGCAATGCTAAAATATTGCTTTACATTTGAATGTAGATGGTACAGCAGATAGTATTAAGACAGTTGATGGTGTAGGGATAGCACATGGAATTGAGACAACAGGAAGTTTTGTGATAGTAGATGGTGATGGCACAGCAGATGATATTGGTACAATAGATGGTATTGGTACAGATGATGGTAATGGTACAGTAGAAGGTATTTGACATCACATCTGTTATATTGTCAAACATAATGTTAGTTACAATCTGGTGTGAACTAATCCTGTCTTTCTTCAGTTTATATTGAAAGTTTGAAAAAGACGTTTATACAGTTTTAAAATCTTCTATATTATTTTTAAATCAACAATTCTCTAAAAAAATATACAAATGTAAGTGGAGTGTTACATCATACAGTAAACCAGTACTTTGTCAACGGATAAAAGTAGGGATAAAAGTAGGCGTCTATGGTTAAAAAATTAACTAAAACGCACATTAAATATTTCATTTAGTCTGGAAAAGCTACCTTACCATCATTTGATAGAGATTCATTCTTTTGTTCTGAATAAATACT
This sequence comes from Gigantidas platifrons, assembly GCA_002080005.1. Taxonomy (NCBI): domain Eukaryota; kingdom Metazoa; phylum Mollusca; class Bivalvia; order Mytilida; family Modiolidae; genus Gigantidas; species Gigantidas platifrons. Next base: position 42,758 of record MJUT01030182.1, read on the forward strand.
TAACATTGATCGGTCAAGTAACGTGCGTTACTTTTCACCTCTATCGCAAACAATCCATTTTAATGTCAAAAAAGGGTAACAATTATGTTCCAGACAACGCAGATAAACTCCTTAGATATTAATATTACAGGACGAAAAATGAAAATAAAGATTTGACTCACTTTCAAATGTGGGCATAAATCACAAAATATTTATACACTGTTCTGTGGAATGTCTCATCCAAGTGAAATCGTATGCACAAGATACCGGGAACCAGTGCATTATATTGGGTTGCTTGATTTGTTGAAAGTCGCGTGTACCGGAATGCGATAAAACTTTAGAAAAACGAAAGCGGAAATGGTAGTATTTGAAATAAATTTTATATTAAAGATGTTTATTTTAATAAATTTAATATAAAAATAATAAATATGTCCTTTGATTTACGTTACTTGATATATTGTCAATTCTGTTCTCGCCAGCAAAATTGTGTCATGCATCACAACAGTTTGATTTTGAGCTGATATAGTTAAAAAATTGCTGAATATTTTTCGTTTAGTTTCTTTTAAACTTCTATTTGATTATGAAAAAAAAATTGTACAATTATATTACAAATATGAAATTATTTTATAACATCTTGAATGGTGTAAAATTGTTATTCGTGAAATCCATTACTTGAAGTCAACATGTCAAACATGCTAGTGTTGCCATATTGTATCACATAATAATATTTTGGATGATAAAAGTTTTTACCCGAAAATATCATTATTTCTGTTCCCTTATCTAAAGTAACCCACATGTAAACATACCCTTTGAAGGTTATAATACACAACAAATTTTCAAAAAAAAAAAAAAAAACAACAGTTGTGATTTTTGACCCCTCGTTCCAGATATTTGTCGTAATGAAAATATGTCAAACATTATTTCACTTTAAATGGATTCAAATATAATTCTGAATTGAAGTCTTGATAAAGAATAAAATGTTCAAATGATGGTTTGAAATTCTATAAAACTATCATTATAATATAAGGTAAACACTTGTTTACCAGTATACTTAAAGATGTGTAACTGAGGTGAAGTGTGACTTTTAACGAAAATTTTCAAGGTCATGCATAACATTGTTGCAATGCTAAAATATTGCTTTACATTTGAATGTAGATGGTACAGCAGATAGTATTAAGACAGTTGATGGTGTAGGGATAGCACATGGAATTGAGACAGTAGATGACATTAAGACAGCAGGAAGTGTTGAGATAGTAGATGGTGATGGAACAGCAGATGATAGTGGTACAATAGATGGTATTGGTACAGAAGTTGGTAATGGTACAGTAGAAGGTATTTGACATCACATCTGTTATATTGTCAAACCTAATGTTAGTTACAATCTGGTATGAACTAATCCTGTCTTTGTCAACATTTCTTCAGTTTATATTAAAAGTTTGAAAAAGACGTTTATACAGTTTTAAAATGTTCTATATGATTTTTAAATCAACAAATCTCTAAAAAAATATACAAATGTAAGTGGAGTGTTACATCATACAGTAAACCAGTACTTTGTCAACGGATAAAAGTAGGCGTCTATGGTTAAAAATTAACTAAAACGCACATTAAATATTTCATTTAGTCTGGAAAAGCTACCTTATCATCATTTGATAGAGATTCATTCTTTTGTTCGGAATAAATACTTAACATTGATCAGTCAAGTAACGTGCGTTACTTTTCACCTCTATCGCAAAAAATCCATTTTAATGTCAGAAAAGGTAAAAAGTATGTTCCAGATAATGCCGATAAATTCCTTACATATTAATATTACAGGATGAAAAAAGAATATAAAGATTTGCCTCACTTTCAAATGTGAACATAATTCACAAAATATATATACACTGTACTGTGGAATGTCTCATGCAAGTGAAATCCTATGCATAAGATACCGGGAACCCGTGCATTATATTGGGTCGCTTGATTTGTTGAAAGTGGCGTGTTCCGGAATGCGATAAAACTTCAGAAAAATGAAAGCGGAAATGGTAGTATTTGGAATAGATTTTATATTAAAGATGTTTATTTTAATAAATTTAATATAAAAATAGTAAATATGTCCTTTGATTTACGTTACTTGATATATTGTCAATTCATTGGGAATTAAAAATGGAAAACAGTTGAAGAAGCGGAATATGCGAATTAATGCCAATCGGGTTTTAAAGTTAAAAATAAATATGTCACGATGTTGCAATATGTAAGAATATGTTAAAAAAATTACCAGTAATTATGGAAACAAGTACAGGTAACTTGAATCCTTTGGATTAAAAAAAAAATGCTTACTGCCCGGGGGCAATGATGTTGATGGCGTTAATAAAGCTAGTGAAACTATTTATGCTTTGAAGTGAGTCCGACCCACTAGGGATTTTTCACTAGGCACTACCGGTAGTGTCTTCTATCTAATCGCACTTTAAAAAGATACCTATTCCAGGTATGCCCACTTATAAATAACAATAGGTATTGTTACAGTTGATTTGCTGTTTTTGCAATTAGTACATTTGTATCTAAATTTTTTATTACCTGTATTTTATTGTCATATATTTTAGAAAAAGCCAAAATATTAGTTGGTGAAGTGTTATTAATAAAGTAAATTAGAAATTGGAATGAAACATTTTTTCCATATGGCCGATATCTATTTGCACCAAAAATGCATTCAAATTTAAAGTTAAAAATAAAAATGTCACAATATGTAACAATATGTTAAAAAAATTACCAATAATGATGGAATAAAGATTTGCCTCACTTTCACTACACCACAACTTATTTGCGCCAATACTACTTCTGCGCCACTTATTCGTTCCGCCCATGGGTATCATTTACGGCAATAAAATAGACATTCATTTGCGCCGTTGTTATAAATTTATTGTTATACTTTAAAGACATTTATTTTAAAGAAACTATTTTAATGACTTCCCTCCTCTTTTATCCTGGCTTGCTACCGAGAGTTTTAACACTGGCAGAATTGAAGTCATTTATTATAAAATATGATAAATTAAAACATTGAACGACAGTCTATTTATTTATAGTTAAAATCCAGTTAAACTCAAGTATCTGTACAGTTAAACTAATGGCTGGTATTTATAATTCAAAATGCAAACATACTGCTAATTTCACCTCGTAATAGTTTTTGATATTTTTCCATTGCAAAGTTTTCCTTTTCAGAATCATGTCTACATGTACTTCTGACAGCTTCTGAGATGGTACTTCTGATTTTTATACGCCCGTCTTGAGTCGGGCCGTATTATGTGATTGTGTATGGCAGGCACACAATAACTTTAATTCTGTATATCGGAACTTTACCAAACTTGGCCACATGATTCCCCTGTGGAAGGGGAAGAACCCTATTTATTTTGGGGTCTTTAGGTCAAAGGTCAAATTCACCATTACTATGAATAGAATTTGACAACAGAGTCGTTTCCGCACGATAACTTTAGTTCTGTATATTGGATCTTTACCTAACTTGGCCATATGATTTCCCTGTGGAAGGGGAAGAGCAATATTTATAGAGACGGGCGTATTTTGTGATGCACACATTTCTTGTTATGTATGTCGTTGCCTGAATCTTTGTAAGTGTCTAGAAACACAAACATAGATGGATTTGAGGAGTAGAATTGTTCGTTATAGTGGGAATTAAATGCTTCAGGTCCATTATTTGTTATTTTGAAAAAAAACCATGAATCATAAGAATTTCATTAAAAAAATGAATAGTAACAAACAAGCTAATATAAGACATGCTTGTTTATTATTTCATGTAATTTAAAAAAATCAATGATAAGTTCTATGGATGCTAAAATTTAAATTATTGATAGAGATATCACTTATTTATGTACGTATCTGTTATACACCTATGTCCCACTGTTTGCACATTGTTTATACAATAATTACTGCTATTCCCACTTGAAAATTTAGATTTCTATAATGAATTTTTAGCTCGACTTTTTGAAGAAAAAAAGTCGACCTATTGTCGTCACTCCTGCGTCAGCATCAGCGTCTGCGTCAGCGTCAGCGTCTGGGTCTGTTAAGTTTTCGGTTAAGTTTTTTGTGAAGAGTCCATTTCTCAAAAACTATCAAAGGTATCAATTTGAAACTTGGAATACTTGTTCACTATCAAAAGAGGAACCAATTACAACAAGGGAGATGACCCTGTGATTTGTATATCTGCCCTTGTTTCGACATAGTACATGGAAATTAGGGATATTTTTTTAGTATAATTAAAATTTCTCACTAACTATCAAAGCTATTAACTTGAAACTCAATACACTTGTAGAAAGTGTTGACCCCAATGTGTTGACAAGAGAAAACAACTCCATCCAGCATTTTATTAGCCAAGTTGGGCTTATGTTTTGGGGAAATGCGGGCGGGCGCATGTTAGCCTATCTTTTTTTTGGCCGATCAACATAATTTTTTTTAGGAAGCATTATTACACTATTATTAAGTTCGAAATTCAGATTAATCTATTTTTTTCTAGTAAAATCATGGTTTTTAATAGTAACAGTACATATTTTGAGAATTACACATTTCTCTGAAACTGCAAAAGATAGAAACTTAATATTTGGTATGGGTGGAGATGCCAATGTGAAGTTGTGCATTTAACATTTTTTCATCCACGGGGCTCAGCCCCACCCCACTGGGGAATCGGTATAAAAAAATGTGACAGAGATCCCCACCCTAAACCATATATATTTATGATCAGGATGACTAGGCAAATTAAATGCCTTATAGCTCAGACATTGGGAGTCATATCCCACCCCCTACCAGAAATGAACTTTTTAATGGTTGAGATCCCCTCCCCTAAACCATATAAATTTATGATCAGTGACTAGGCAAATTAAATGCCTTATAGTTCAGGCCCGGGGGTCATACCCCACCCCTACCTGAAGTGAACTTTTTAATGGTTGAAATCCCCACCCCTAAGCCATATATATTTATGATCAGGGTGACTAGGCAAATTAAATGCCTTATAGCTCGGGCCCCGGGGGCCATACCTCACCCCCTACCTGAAGTGAACTTTTTAATGGTTGAGATCCCCACCCTAAAACCATATATATTTATGATCAGTGACTAGGCAAATTAAATGCCTTATAGCTCAGGTCCCGGGGGTCATACCCCACCCCCTACCAGAAGTGAACTTTTTAATGGTCGAGATCCTCACCCCTAAACCACGTATATTTATGATCAGGGTGACTAGGCAAATTAAATGCCTTATAACTCAGACCCTGGGGGGAAAGGCATACCCCACCCCCTACATGAAGTGATCTTTTTAATGGTTGAGATCCCCACCCCTAAACCATATATATTTATGATCAAGGTGAATAGACAAATTAAATGCCCCTAAATTTTGACTTGCAACTTGGCTGTTGCATCTTTGATGGTTGTTCGATTTTTTTAGTTATTCTCCCTTTTTGAAAAATGCAATTTCTCAATAATTATGTAAATTGCTTGCAGTTTAATATCATATACGAAAAAGTCGAGCGTCCAGCACCCATGGGCGGTGCTCTTGTTAAAAAGTGGGTTTAGGGGGACCCTACCGGTCACCGAAACTAGTACTGATACACCATACCCAGAAGCTGAACGCCTTGTTACAACTGTCAGTGTCATTTGAGAAACAACAAATTCAAATTCTTTATTACCTAACACAGCTTCAAATGACATCCAACAACATGTAAATAATGCAAATAGTGGGGATGTTGATAATGATTCACAGTCTGACTGTCACTCTGATTTGGACAATTGTGCTCCAGAGGTCATGGTACCAGATGCCAGGGTGTTTAGTTCAATAAAGAATGAACAAAAATACCCATGGCTATATGACAGTGTGGTACACCAAGGGTATTAATGTAAGTTTTTGTGAACTGTTTTGATGCCATTCCTCTTCATCACAATAATGTGTTACTGTTGGCTTTAACCTTGGTACAGTATGATCCCTATTCTATTACTGGACATCCAAACTAATAAATTTACTCTTCCCATCTTTTCCCAATTCACATTATTTACGTGCTAATTTTCCAAATTATAAGGGACCCGGGCCCCAGATACAAATGAGTAGGAAAATCACTGCATTGTAGTATATGTCGTTCGTCCATGAATCTTAACAACTTGATGGAATTGAATGAAATCATACAGGAAATCTGTAATACCATATGGCAATGTTAATTAATTTCGTGAATTCTTTAGTACCAAATGGCGTTGTGCACCTTCTATTTTTGTTTTCCCATTTTAACAGTCGTTGCTAAAATTTCTTCACTTTTGGACTTTGTTATTTAATGCTATGTAATTGTCATACAAGGCTAGCTATACAATAGAGAAAGAGTACTGTTGCATTATCCATAACTATTCCTAAACAACAGTATGGATTTCAATAACACTTCCAGAGACTCTTATGTTTAGTTTTTTTTGCAAGCATTAATTTTTCCAGAAGTTCTTATGTAAAAAGGGGGTGGGGGCTCACCGTACGTCCTGTTTTGTTCTTTTTTTTTAGTTCTTTCAAAATAGGAGAATAGGATTTGAAATAAAAAGTTTATAGTGTTGGGTCTTTTTGACCCCTGCATATCTCGGAAAGAACAATGGTAAGACATTACGCCAGATCTGTTGACACACTACCGAATAAAGGTAATCACAATGGTACCATTCTCCAAGGCGCATTCAAAAGGAAAGTCCACAAAAGCAGACATACAATGTAACCAATAAGAAGCTCAACCATCAGAGTTTTCAATCAACGGAACAACTGAAAAACAACACATACCGAACTTGGTACAGGCATTTTCCCAGGAAAATGGTGGATTCTTATTGCAGATTGGCAAATGCCACTGGTCTAACCTTAAGATGTTACCAAGTATATAAATGATTGGTATATGTAAATTCTCTAATCCTAAGACATGACCAAATGTGAAACTAGAAAACAACTATCATGTTCTCGACTTGGTACAGGCATTTCCCAAGAAAATGGTGGGTTAAACCAGGTTTTACGACGCATCAAACCTCCCACTTGTATGACAGTCGTTAATACTAGCTCCGTCATATTGACAAATTTGGGGGGAGATAAAACGTGTGAAGTCGGGAAAATCCAGTAGGAAAATAGTGTCCAGAATCTGAAACTCAAGACCATCCTGTATGATTTGCGAAAATGCAAATTTATGAAGAATGTCGTTTTGCTTTAGTTGATTTCGTTGGTTTCGTTTCATTTCGTTGATTTCGTTTTGTTTTCCCCCGCCTCCCAAGCGGAGCGGGGGATATAGAAAAGCCGGGCGTGCGTCCGTCCGTCCGGATATATTGTAAGCACTCTCAGATTTGTATTTGTTGACCAATTGATTTCAAACTTACACACAGGCATTATATTAAGAATCTCTAGCTTAAGTTCGAAACTGTGCAAAATTCGAAAATAAAATTCTTGTAAAATCATGTTTTTTTTATAGAAAAAGTACATATTTTGAGAATTACACATTTCTATATTGTAAGCGCTCTTAGATTTGTATTTGTTGACCAATTGATTTCAAACTTACACACAGGCATTATATTAAGAATCTCTAGCTTAAGTTCGAAACTGGGCAAAATTCGAAAATAAAATTCTTGTAAAATCATGTTTTTTTT
>MJUT01030182.1:51679-65813 GCA_002080005.1 Gigantidas platifrons
AAACTAAATACCATTCATTTGGAAAAATGATTCATGTGACACATGGTATAGGCACAAATACTCAATACTTACTGATCTTGAGTAATATATACTCTACAGTGGGTATCTGATTTTAAAAGAGGAGGCGGATGAATTGTTACAGCAGCCAACAGTGGTGTCCGTTATATTCATCTACAACATTTATAAGAAATCCGGATCCACAGAGCAAAGACACAATTTCTGGGTAACCATATTGACAAGCAATGAATAAAGGTGAATCTGAAAATAATAGTGATCATAGAAATAACGATTGTTTTTTATGAAGTATGTTTGGTTTATGGCGCGTAACCTGTTATATCGAGTACACATCGCCATCGAACTCACACATTTAGGCGTGATATGTACTAATTACATAGGTAGTTATTAATCTAACTACCATGCGATCACAACCACGACGGAACCAACTGATCATATAAGTACGTATAATATAAACATAAATTGACCAATTAAAAGATTAACATTCCGTTACAGGAAATTATGTCTTGACTATCAATTGCAAGGAAGTTAGAATTATTGTGATTAACGCCACTTTCATCAATATTTCAGTTATATCACGGCGGTGAATTGCAAAAAAAATTGTAACATGTATAATACGTTATTCTCACCATGATAATCATATTTTCTTTTTTTAAAGAAATTATCCGAGACATCTACAAAAATAAAGTATAACATAAGTATAGCATATTGATTAAAGCCGGTAGATGATTTTGAAACATGCGGTAAGTGACATTTGGTTGCTAAAGATCAATTTTTCATCCATAGCATGGCGAGAATAAGACATGTTTGATAAGATGATGGTAATGTTTGTTTTGTACTAGACCGACACACTGAGTTGGATTTTTATTGCTCAGTGAAAAAAATGTCCAGCGGTAAACTAGACATGCCCCTCCATTTCCCGGTCCTTTCCTCATTCACACGACGGGTGCCACTAGTGGAGCAAGAACTGCCTACCCTTTCGGAGCACCTGATTGCACCTCCAGTTTTTTGTGGGGCTCGTGTTACTTAAGAAATAATTCATGGAAGCCAGAGTTTGCATACAGTTTTAACATGGGTAATATTATTTTCGTACAAATTTTATCCCGAGCGTTATTTCGATTCTAGTAGGAAAAATATAACTTATTGTTTTGAAGTGGAAGTCGGTAATGGAAATGCATTTCATAACAAAATTCACTAACCTTCATGTTTTACAGTTTACAATTGTTTTTCTTTTATGTATAAATATAGTGTGATGCTATGAAGTTACTGATATTCCAATTTAATGGCATTTTGAATGCAGCAACTTAAACAAGTAAAATGCTCACAAAATCTTAAAATCAGTAACCATGTCTTTCAATGTCATCAGCGTTCCTTGTAAACGACTTCCGGAAGATGTTAAATTTCAAAAGTCAAAGTCCATTGATGGTTGTCTTAAGTATTTATTCCGGAAAAATATAGGTAAAAACAATACGGGAATTTTTATGTTTGCATCACAGTGCTGTATGAATACATACATTCACTAGGGAATTATGTTTGTAATTTGTTCGTCAATACGCATGAGCGAATTATAATATGTCGTACATTTTATCACTGTATTATTTACATAGCCAATGCAGGACGTCATGTTAGAATCAATCTTTACTTTTATGTGTATGTTTTGTTTGTCCTTTTGTAATTTTTCTTTTGGTCACGTTCTTCTACGATTTACGGATTCTGGTCATCTCTTTGGTATCTTCAAACTCTTCTTTCAAACTGTTACTATAATGTACGTCCTTCAGCGGCCTTGATCCTGACTGTCCTTACTATGACACAATATATTTTTCTGAATGACATTTAGGGACATTTATTGACATGGGCAACACCAAGATTAAATTAAATATGTCCAGTGTCAAATTGTTATACATTGTGGTGTCCAAATCGACTTGACTGCACGAGCAACATGGTGTGTGTCTTATGAGAAGCAGAACGGACTGCCTATCTTTTGTTAATCACTAGTCTTCTGGAAGTGGAAAGTTGCTCATCGTTTTAGTTTTATGAGTTGTGTTTTTTGTTTTGTTTGTCTTCGTTCTGTCTCGTATGCCTAATGTTGTCTGTGTCTCTGGATTGTTCATTCGTCATTGCCTCCTTCGGTTTTCTCTAACCTTTATAAAACTATTTGGCTTTGCAACCTTTTGCCTGACCGTACCCGATGATGGTTATTGCAGAAACCCATCGTGAGCATGAAATTCGATATCCACAATTGTATGTCATTCATATTCATGACGAGAAAAAGTTCAGCAGCAATATGATGTGAAACAACAGGCCAAGTCTTTATATACCATTATACCTTATCAACAATAATTGTTTTTATATTTAAATACTTTCTTACTTGCAATCTTAATATGATGTAGAATAGCCTGAACCAGTGAAATATTATCGGCTCTCACAGATTTACAAAGTGCCATCCTCATCACCTATGAATCGAAACATACAACGAACTTTAAATTAAGCAAACAAATTGAACTTTAAAAACAATAATTTTGAGATAAGATTTCATATAATTTCTGTTTCTAGAGACACATATCGATTGAATGTTCCCCACCACATGTTCATGGCGAAAACCACGCTGAGTCCAAATACGAATCTGGTAGAATTTCTCATTTTGGTATAAATTGAGTAAGCTAAACAGTGATTTAGGTGCTAATTTGAATATTATTGGTGAAGTGACCATACGTTAGCGTACAACATTCCACGATATTTGCACTATACTCTGTGTCACATGGACCATTTTCCCAAATTATAATATTCATCTAAAATACCAATGTCTGACATTTGTTCAATGAAAAAACAAAAACAAAACAAAACAAAACAAAACAAAAAACTACATGCATTCTTCATCACAAGGTAAAGTGTCCAGGTTTTAAAGTAACGGTAATTTCACAGTAAAGTGATAAACTTTTTTTTCACATGTTATATGCAATTAGTATGATATTCGCAGGGTCAGTTATCAAATAGCTATAAGCAACACTTGCTTCTTAAGAAAACCTATCAAGCGCAAAGCAATATTTGAAATTGGCCAAGATTTGACCAAATTATGAGTTAATGAGTGCTGAAAAAATAGCAAAAAATACTGTAACAAATCATCATCAAGAAAATTGTCTATTTACTTAAGTAAATTTAGAAGTAATAATGGTATTATGTGGTAAAAAATCAGTTGTCAATTCTAAATTTGACCAGTACTTTTTCAGTCTTGGAAACCTAAATCATGTTTGAAAGCTTGATCTTGTCAAAAATAAATAAAAAAAAATAAATAGACATGTAACATATTTTCAATTTTTAGATAATACTTTTTCTACTTGGCTTTTTTTTTGCTTTATAGAAAGATATAATTTGAAATATTGGTATTAATATCAACTTGATGACTGATTTTTATGAAAAAAACTGAATTTGATTGAAATTAAAAAGTAATAAAATTACAGTAATGTGTTGAAAAGCAGTCTGAATTTTCCGAAAAAATCTGTAGTGTCTGTCCCCCCTCAGTAAAACTGATACAACAGTACTTACAATCTTTCCTTAAGTATATGCTATGCATTAGCTTAAACCAAAAACCATTTAACTTGAATGGTAAAGATTTCTCTTTCAAGCGAGAATGTTTTACAGAAATACTACTGTAGTGTCCGTCCCACCAGAACTGTAGTGTCCGTCCCCCTTCTTCTCCTGCACTAAGATCTATATTTATTTCAAATCTGGGACTTAAAACATGACCAAAGTTATTCATTTGAATATCCTGTTGCATTGAACCCATTCTAGATTAATATAACATCCTTTATCAATTTGAAAGAAAAGAAAATTTAAAACTTGTCATAGATTGCTAAAAAAATTTGAAATATCAACACATAAAAATCCACCAATTTTAATTCAAACTGTCCAATACAAAAGCTATAACAACCCTCGATAGATAGGTATGTATACATTTGCATGATTTTTATTGGTTTCCAATGACATCTGAAGATGATACTCTCAGACTTGAACATGATAGCAGAAAGGGGGACGGACATTACAAAAGAGACAGTGCATTTTATGTTCCAGCATGTCAATTTTTTCTGGTCGAAATATAAGAAAACTAAGAGATATGAAGCCTTTAACAAATGAAATGAAAAGAAGTAAAATAAAGACAACAGTATATGTAATAAAAGAATTCATGAAAAATAGCTTTTTCAATACCTATATATTGTTTTTTTCCTTGTGAAATGGAGATAAATAGCAATTTTGGTTACGATGGCAACCATATTTTTTTTTTTTTACCTTCAACATAGTTTCTATGTTTTAGTGAGGTGAATCCCTCATTATACATCAAAGCAAGCAACCTTTATTTTTTCTTGTACTTCTAGAGCGACTATAAGAGGCTCTTTGATCCTTACAGAGAATGACAGGATCTATTCTTGTGTAGTAATTTATTCCTGTGCACATAAATATTAATTCAAAATTTGAATTTTAGCATTAAATTAAAATATTATTGATAGTTTTAAATTTTATGAAAAGAAACTGTGAGTACAGCTTATCACCAAATTCAAAGGGTTTCTCTGGTCTATTTAAATTATTTAAAAAGTGATAAAAATATCTTACTGATGTCACCAATGAACATAATTCAACAGAGATATATATATTAAAATGACTTGACAGTTTGTATTGTTTCTTTGTGTAATTCATTATTGTGTATTTTACTGCTATAATGTAATGATTGTAATGGCTTTTCCCCTTGTGAGACCTTAAATGGAATTAAAATATCTTTATCTTTATCTTTATCTTTATCTTTAGTGTCCGTCCCCTGTATTGGTGGTCCAGTATGAAGACAGTTTTTTTTGTAAATTTAATAGTCACAATGGACATTGAGATAATTTATTCAATCATTATACTTTTTACTATCATGTAATAATTCTAAAATTGTTATGATTTTCATCTAAGTATTTGTTTTAACAATTAGAATATGACCTGCTACTTATTTGTTCATTGACATAAAATGGTTGTTTTACTGTAAAGGGATTTTAAAGTTATATATCAGAAATTGATTAAACTGATATTTTGTTAATGAATGTTATTAGTTGAATTTCTAAAACAAACCAAAATTATAGATATTTTTTAATACATTTTCATACAAATGAATAGTAAAATTGTCTTCATCCCATATTTGTAGTGTCCGTCCCCAATACATGGACAACAGTTTAATGGTCTGTTTATAAAAATTGAGGAATTTCTGTGCGATTTCCATCGGAGATCATATACCTTACATGTGTATCTTTGAATTTACAAAGTTTTTTTTTTTAAAAAGGAAAGTTTAGTTTTGGTCATATTTGTTACATAGTTTGTCACTTTACTGTGAAATTACCGTAAGTGATTGATTGTTGGTTAACAACAAGTCAGCATTGCTTTAGCTATATCATAACGAGAACACGTTACTTTTGGATGAGATGAAAATGACGTGCATATTGTATTATACTAACACGCTTACTTGGGTTTCTCTACTGCTAGGCTTTGTGAAAAAGCAATCAGTGGGTAGACAAGTCGCGGAACTCGGACACATTATCTTGTTTCTGAGTCAACCAGTCTTTGCTCTTACTCTTTAAAGCTGTGCGTCCGGGAAAGAAGCAGCAAATACCAATCTTCTAGTTTTCGGGGTTGACAGGACCTGGGTTTGAAGCCATGATCTACCAAACTTGGGGCTAGCATGTTTTATTTTCTTCCTCGAAAAGTGAATGAATGAATACTGGTATGTCCTTGACCTTCTCTATGGATATTTAACATTACATGGTATCATCTTCGTTTCTAATGGGACTCTGGTTCGTTAAAGTTTCCCCCACATTTTTAATCACAACTTTCTGTTTATCTGAGGTTTGTTTTCGAGTTGAATATGACAATGTTGTCTTACATCATCCGCCAATCTTTCGGCTTCCATTTGAGAAAAATTGCGAGGACATCCGACCCAATACATGCATGTTACACTTACGGTAAAAGAAAAATATATGTTTTTCTAAAAAAAATCAGACGATCTTAAAAAAATAGAAGAATGTACCTCTTCATTGTTATAGCGTCTAAGAATGTCTATAACCTCGTCGATATCAGCCTTTTGTACTGCTTCGTGGAGAATTTCAATAGGATCTCTGTAGGAGCTTACCTTTTTAAAAGAAAAAAAAAACTAGATGCAATCTGTGTTTCAGTTTTTATCATTCTCTCATATAATATGGACATGGGGAAAAAGTTTACTATAACAATTGAGGGAGAAGAAACTAATATCAACAAGTTAATTTTTCACAACTTCAATGTTATATTCAAAATTTACAAAGCATGATATCCCCTTTGGTATCTTCAAACTCTTCATCTTCTAAATTTAAATTACAGTATTTTCTTTTTTTCTTTTTTTTTTTCTTACATTTTATATCCGTGCACTATCGTCACACATTTTTTAAACAGCAGCAACCCGATTGAATTAATATAGATAATATGCTTTGGAAGATAAGAGAAGAAAAACTTGAAATGGTTCTGAATAAATTTGATTGTTCTTTTATGGCAGAAGCATCCCCCATGCATAATGCAGCAGATAAGAAACACCCTGGAATAAAGAAAAAGAGGTTACCCTGCCCATGATCACTCCTTTGTATTCCAAAAATATAATTGCATTGGATTGAGGGTAATCAATGCCACTTTCAAGAAGATAAAAACATATTGACGGAGTCATTCGCCAGTAGTTTTATATGACCTGATGTATAGATCTCTGTGTATAGTGTTTTGTCCTTTTGTCCTTTTTCTTTTGGCCATTGTGTTGTTTGTCCCTCTTCGATTTACTTCCTTTTATTACCACTTTGATATCTTCTTATTATATATATTTCTTACTGAAATGTATAGTACCTTTACTAAAACTGAGGCCATCAGGCCGAGGTAACCTATTGTCGACTTTGTCCATCCCGTTTAGGACCTTTGGATGTCATTAGCTTGCTACGAAAGGGTTTAACTTTTTGGATTTCCAGTCTTTTGATTCTGAACTAAACAGATGCAGGTTATTCCAGAAGCACGATGTGCTCACTAATTTATATATCTACGTTATTTGTGTTTATTGCCGGAGGAAACCGGAAGTAACCAAAATACCACAATTGTTGCCGCAAGTCACTACGGCAAGTGATTTCTGCTGATGATTTCTGAAAGAATAGACCAGCTTAAGCAAGTGTGTATATCATTATATAAACACAAACAACTTTTGAATATAAAATTTGCACACTTCCGACTTTGGTTCTAAGATTATACGTTCTACATGAGTTTCTTCCCTACAAGGCGGGTAAAGAGGTCACCTTTCCTGTACAGATCAATAAAAATAACATAGGTATAATTTTTCAAGAATCTTCTAAAAATATCAATGGTGTAAGAACTATGTAAAATGTTATTTTTTAAAGGGATTTTTCGTGAACCACGATGATACTCCTAATCTCCCACTCATCTTTGTGTGTAAGATAATGTGTGTAAACAGTGGACACCGAAAATACCGGAAGTAATTTGTACAAGAAGCACTGTTATGGATGTTTTGCCAGACGTCATTGATATGGTTTATCAGCCTGTTGTTGATGGTATGGCTAGTTTACCTCCGCTCGTTACACAGATGCAAAAACTATCATATTAATTGCAAGAATATGATAAAATAAATTAATGTGGAAAATATGTCTTCTCTACTACAATAAACATAATGTACTTACAGATTTGTCACACTTTAATTACTATTAAAACTAAGGTTATCCTCCCCAGGCATTGTTGACCTAGGTTATCATGGCTACCCTTATGATGACATTTGTTTTATAGGTGACCTCGGCTATCTTCGCTAACCTGATTTTGACATTTGTTTGTCTTGCCTCCAAAGACGTGTAAATCATTTGGCATACCTAATACTAAGGTTATCCTCCCTCAGGCATAGGTGGCCTATGCTATATTGGCTAACCTGATGATGAGGTTTATATAGATGACCTAGGCTATTTTGGCTACCCTGATGATGACCTAGGCTATTTTGACTAACCTAATGATGACATTAATTTTTCTTGCCTACAAATACTTTTAAATCATTTGGCTTTGAGCGTACATGATCACGGTTATTCTAGAAAAACGTCGTGAGCACTAAATTAGATATCTACGTTTTTATTATACTGATATATTACCACATTGAAATACTTACTGCTAATGTCTTCTCCATTTTGCAAGTGTATATCTAATAGCAAATCTACAATAAAAACAAAACTCACAAATAGTCATGTGCATGGTTGACAAAGTGCTCGCTAAAACTACTTTTCTCTAATTTTTGACTCTATCATGGCAAACTGTGAAAGGAAAATGAAGAGATGAGAATAACAGCAGAAAGTACCATCTGATGGTAGCTAAATATCTTGTATATTTTCTTGTTTGATTAAGAGACAAATCGTCTACAAATAACTCGTTGCACATGTCACAATGGGGTGTTTCAATAACTCGGTTAACTTGTGATAATGGCTTGTTTCAGTAATTCGCTTCACTTGTCATAATGGCTGGTTTCAATAACTCGCTTCAGTTGTCATAATAGCGTGTTCCAGTAACTCGCTTCACTGCAACATGTAAGTCAACAAGTGACTGTTCGATGAGCATGCAGGCAGAAGTTGTGCTTGTCACAGGAAGCTACAGAATGTGACACTTCGGTGAGCATACAGGAGGAAGCTGTGTTGTCACAGGGAGCTGAAGAATGTGACATTTGGGTGAGCATACAGACGGAAGTTGTGTAAATCTTGGATGAACATATAGGCTGAAGTTTTGTTTGTCACTGGGGGCTGGGGATATAATAGTTCCATGTAATTGGTAAGCTATTGAGGACTTCTAGCAAATACTGGCTCCCCAAGATCAGCTGCACAGTTGCCATATACATGAAAGGAGTTTGATAGCACCCAATAACGACAAAAAGATTATAGTTCTACATTAGTTTCTTCCCTACAAAGCTGGAAAAGGGTTCCCCATTCATGCAGAGTTCAATGCATATAACATAGGTATAATTGTCCAAGAATCTTTTAAAAATATTAATAGTGTAAAAACTAGGTGAAATGTTATTGGTAAAAAGTATTTTTCGTGAACCGCGGTGATACCCCTGATCACCCACTCATCTTTGTGTGTAAGGTAATGTTTGTAAACAAGAGGGCATCGGAAATACCGGAAGAAACTTGTACCAGTGTATCAGAAGCACTCTTATGGATGTTTTGCCAGAGAAGTCATTGATATGGTTTATCAGCCTGTGGGAGAAATTATTGCTAGTTTATTTCCGCCCGTTATACATATGCAAAAACTATCATATTAATGGTAAGAATATGATTAAATAAATTAATGTGGAAAATATGTCTTCTCTACTAAAATAGACATAAACTACTTAAAGATTTATCACACTTATAATTACTATTAAAACTAAGGTTATCCTCCCTCATACATAGATGACCTAGGCTATTTTGGCTATCCTGGTGATGACATTTGTTCTTCTTGTTTCCAAAGACGTGTAAATCATCTGGCTTTGAGCGTACCTGATGACGGTAATTCGAGAAACGCATCGTGAGCACTAAATTTGATATCTACGTTTTTATTATACTGATATATTACGACATTTAAATACTTACTGCCGATACCTTCTGCATTTTGCAAGTCTATATCTAATAGCAAATCTACAATAAAAACAAAACTCCCTAATAGTCATTTGAAAGATTGATTAAGTACTTGTTAAAACTGCCTCCATCTAATTAATAACTCTATCATGGCAAACTGTAAAAGGACAATGAAGAAATCAGAATACCAGGAGAAAGTACAAGCTGATGGTAGTTAAATATCTGGTATATTTTCTCGTTTGATTAAGGGACTAATCGGAGATAGTCTTCAAATAACTCGCTGCATATGTCACAATGGCTGGTTTCAATAACTCGCTTCGCTTGTCATAATGACTTGTTTCAGTAACTCGCTTCACTTGTCATCATGGATTATTTCAGCAACTCGCTTCACTAGTCATAATGGTTGGTTTCAGTAACTCGCTTCACTTGTCATAATGGTTGGTTTCAGTAACCCGCTTCACCTGTCATAATGGCTTGTTTCGGTAACTCTCTTTACTTTTCATAATGGCTGCTTTCAATAACTCTCTTCACTTGTCATCATGGATTATTTCAGTAACTCGCTTCACTTGTCATAATGGATTGTTTCAGTAAATCGCTTTACTTGTCATAATGGCTTGTTTCAGTAACCGGCTTCACTTGTCATGATGGCTTGTTTTAATAACCGGCTTCACTTGTCATCGTTGATTGCTTCAGTATCTCGATTCACTTGTCATAATGGCATGTTTCGGTAACTCGCCACACTTATCATAATGGTTTTTTTTCAGTAACCGGATTCACTTGTTATATTGATTGATTTAATATTGTTTAATGCCACATAATCAATATTTTAGCTATATTACAGACAATAACAAGACGAACACCAATGCAATATGTAAGTCAACATGTGACACTTGAGTGAGCATAAAGACGGAAGTTGTGTTTGTCACACGGAGCTGGGGATCAAAATGTGACACTTGGGTGAGCATGCAGGCAGAAGTTGTGCTTATCATAGGGAACTGGGGATCAACATGTGACACTTGAATGAGCATACAGGAGGAAGTTGTGTTTGTCACAAGGGGCTGGAGAATGTCACACTTGGATGAGCATACAGGCTGAATTTGTGTTTGTCACAGGGAACTGGGGATCCATATGTGACACTTGGTTGAGCATCAGGCAGACGTTGTGCTTCTCATGGAGCTGGGGATCAACATGTGACATTTGGGTGAGCATACAGGAGGAAGTTGTGTTTGTCACAGGGGGCTGGAGAATATCACACTTGGTTGAGTATATAGGAGGAAGTTGCGTTTGTCACAGGGAACTGGGGATGACTCACCATGTGAATCTTGGATGAACATATAGGCGGAAGTTTTGTTTGTCACTGGGGGCTGGGAATATAATGGACCCTTGTAATTGGTAAGCTAATGAGGACTTGTAACAAATACTGGCTCCTCATGATCAGCTGTGCAGTTGTCTTATACATGAAAGGAGCTTGTTAGCAATCAATTACGTCTCGTTCTGATAGAGAGTTATGGATTTCGTTAATCGTTCCTCACAACTAGAGGACATCCCCTTTCGAATGGGTTCTACTACATACACAACGAACAAATATTTTCTACTTACATTCTGCTGAATATTTTAATACTAATCATTCGATCAATAGTGTTGAGGTAGCTGCGCAAATGTATATATGTAACACATCTTTTAAATTTGCGGATGACACGTACTTTGTATATTTTTTATTTTTTAACTTTTCTATTTTTGTCTTTTATCTTCATCTTCTAATTGAATAAAAATTATAAACAAACCTGTTAATATCCGTGTGAATCTCGTCCAGCCATAATAACAATCTGGTTATGTCCCCTGTGTTATTTTATATCAGGAAGTAGAGAAGCACTATTTGTTTTTTCTACCTGGATGATTCTCAAAGGACTGAATCGTATTTAAAACAAAATTAAATGTCGAAGATATCGTGTATCTGCAAATACAATATATTGTAAAGGGTCGTGTTGTTACGTTTTAACATTGTTAAAATACTAATGTTATAACGATGATATGTTTTTTTTTTATTTTTTTTCATGTAACGCTAGACTTTTCCATAAAGATCTAGATATTAATGGACTATCTGATGTTTCATTAGAACGACACATTGTAATTGAAAAATGGGAATAAAAAAGTACCCCATTATCATTCCCGTTCACTGATTATATTTTATAAACACAATTTAAAATACATTTATACTATTATCTCAGAAGTATACACCCCCCCCCATTTTCAAATAATTGAATAACTTCTAAAAATGTACTCACATAGAGTGCGTTATATCGTGAGTTCGAACCCCGTAGGACCAAACCAAATACCCATAAAGATGTTATTTGTTGCTTCTCCGCTAAGCACACAACATTAAGGGGAAAGAGCATATACTAGTTGGCTAGGACTCTGAATAATGTGTTAGAGTCGAACGCCACGACATGTATACCCACGGACTGTTGTTTCAGTGGGCTAGCACTATAACAATTCAACTAAGGGTGCTGATGTAGTACAAAGCAGACATTATTATCATCTAATCGAATATAACATACTATAGCTATGATGTAGCTGAAAAAGTGTCCATTTGGTGATAAACAGCACTCACTCTCTGGCACTCTCTACACAGTAATTTTAGGTCGCGTTGTCCAACCTTTTATTAATTTTTTTCTTTTGTTTTCAGCCAAAGGAACAATAAAGAATAGAAATATAGAGCTTCTTTTCTCCGCTACATCTTACAACGTCTTTAAAACAAACGTCTGCTTGCTTTGCTTGACGAAAGAAATATTCAACTACAATCAGCCCTTAGAACGGGTAGTGTGTAACGTGCACGGAGAGTGCCTCGCTCTCTGCACGCTAACGATTTCGGAAAAAAATGTAGGTGTAGCCACTCCAAAAAAAAACTATTTCCTTTTTCGTCCCTAACTAGCGCTCCATAATTGTTCAGTTGCAGCTAGCAGCCCTGGACCAGTTTGACCCATCCCTTCCTTCATTTCTAAATAGTTTTGATATAGGGATTGAACTTGTTATCGTCCTTAATATAGCTGAAGTACTGCTCGCTAAGCAATGATCAATCAATCAATCAATCAATCAATCAATCAATCAATCAATCAATCAATCAATCAATCAATCAATCAATCATTCAATCCTGATAACACAGAGTCTAAAATGGTAGTCTTTGGTACACTCGAGCAGTTCGAAGTGTGTAAAATTTGTCGGTGACTTGACCAAGTCGATGTTATACACGACAGCGTTTCCACATCCCCTCTGTCCTTGTCTAGACATGCACTGAATATTTGGAGTGAGTTAAGATAACACAATTTTGACAATGTTGGTACCTAGCCATGTTTCGGTCAACTCCAAAAGATCTATTTTACTATCAAAGAAGATTGAAATCGTATTTATCAGAACTTATAACGGTGCGTATAGGACGTTGGAAATTCCTCCCACCTTTCGTTCCACGCCGGCTGCGGCGAGTAACTTTCACAACGGCCGGCATGTATTGATGATTAAAATTTATCAATGGACGATTGACTATTGATTTAGTGTAGTTTATAAATAGTCTATAAACACTCGATGAATTCATTGCTGATTGATCACTATGTCTTATAGCAAATGTAAATAAAAATATTCCTCAGTTAAATTGAAAAGTTTGTCATCAGATATAAGAGTTCTGTTGTGTCCAGTATATGCCTAATTTCTGTGGTATCTTCCACAGCAAGTATGGTTTTGAAATTGCCAGTATAAACACAGAAAAATAGCAAATGGTTCACTTACGAAGTGGGAGCCGCCGACCAGCGCTAACCACCAACCATATTGCAGGTGATATTCAAAAGCAAAGCAAAATATTTTCTGCCATCTAATAATATTACTTTACAACCAAAATAAAACAAATTAACGTCTTACCTTAGTAGATATAGTCATCAGAACATAGCCTAATTTTGCAAATTAGGCAATATTACCAAAAGGGGGATTTTGAAGTCTCATATTGCCTAACAACCAAAATAAAACAAATTAAGGTGTTACCTTCAGAGATACAGCCCTCAGAACATAGCCTATTTTTTGCAATATTGAAAATTTGGAAATTTGCCAAGTTTTCAGAGTTATCTATTGTTGGATGATAAAGAAAGAGGTACATTTCAGTATTGAACATATAAAGTTCCTTATACATATATTTCATTACCACTATGGTTTAGTAAATGATGTATTACAAGTAATAAAATATGTTTTAAAACCGACCATTTTTGCTAGTTTCTTGTCATATTAAGAGCTTGTCTATGAGAAAACCATGCAAAACAGTGTGGAAGCAAGGTTGGCCAATCCTTTTCAAAATTTGTTGGTAGGTAGACCACCATACAGTATTTGCAAATACATCAACTTTTTTTCAAATTTTCGAATATCATGACCATAGGAGGCGCCACCTATATTTCTACAATTTTCCCATTAATATGACAAGAAACTAGCCAAAAAAAGTCAGTTTTGAAACCTATTTT
>MJUT01030182.1:70598-80983 GCA_002080005.1 Gigantidas platifrons
GGGTCATACCCCACCCCTACCTGAAGTGAACTTTTAATGGTTGGGATCCCCACCCCTAAACCATATATATTTATGATCAGGGTGACTAGGCAAATTAAATGCCTTATAGCTCAGGCCCCAGGGGTCATACCCCACCCCCTACCTGAAGTGAACTTTTCAGTGGTTGAGATCCACACCCCTAAACCATATATATTTATGATCAGGGTGACTAGGCAAATTAAATGCCTTATAGCTCAGGCCCCGGGGGTCATACCTCATCCCCTACCTGAAGTGAACTTTTTAATGGTCGAGATCCTCACCCCTAAACCATATATATTTATGATCAGGGGGACTAGGCAAATTAAATGCCCCAAGATTTTGAATTGCAACTTGGCTGTTGCATCTTGGATGCTTTCTCGATTTTATAAATATATCACATGGATAACATTACACTCACATTACACACCTCTTTCTATTGCGGCGGGGGACACATGGCTACGTGTTGCAATCTTGTTTCGTTTTCGTTGATTTCGTTTCGTTTCACACTTTATAGGTACCCTAAAATTACAGTGTAAAACTACATTTAATTCTGTTTTTGTTGGTAAAAAAATCACCAAAATCGACAAAACTTTGGAATAATATTTTTATAAAATGTGGTTTTATATGAAATATATAGTAAAAAAGCACAGTGACCGAATACTTTTTGCACATCTCTGTACGCTGTAAAGGGTAAGGAAATATCAATATTTTTGCAGATTTGAACTAGAAAATATGTCTATATATGAAATCTTACCTGTACTTGATCTGACAATCCGTCCATGCCAAAATATCCATCGGAATGCACCGGGGGTAAAATTTAAAATTTCCAGAATACCCTTGATAGGGCTTGACATAAGATTAGGATGAAGATACAGACAACAATTTCTTCTGAATCCTAATCTCAACGAGATTAAATGTGTCAGTCTCACTCTCTATAGCTTTTAATTTAAATGGAAACAACATAAAATGTGACGAAGAGGTAAAACTACTTGGAGTAACCTTACCTTACCTTATGTGGTTTCTGTCTGCAGCACCTTCTGGTCCTCTATACTCTTATAGGCAGCTCTTCTTCGTCATCTTCCTCTACTTTAACTGTCTTTCTTCCAGTAGCAATAGATTTCAAACTGGACTTCAACACTCATATATCAATCATCTGTAAAAAAAAAAGCTGCACGTCAGCTTAACGTTTTAAAAAGGATTGGTACACATTTAAACAGACTTGCTAAACTGACCATTTACCACTCTTTCTAGGAACGGTAAAACAAATGAGGGTAATAACAAATTTACCGAACACAGAGCAATCTTCCAAAGAGAAAGTCAAAACTCATAAGTCAATAAACAGACAAAATCAGTCAACAACCGGGAAACTGGGAAACCGCAATAGCCTGACTTGGTACAGGCATTTCTAAAGAAATTGTGAGTTGAATCAGATTTTACGGCACCAAACCTCTCTCTTTCATTACGGTTTAAAGGTTCCAGTTGTCTCTATAACAGCATTTATAACAATACTGGAACAAAATAGGTAAAATAGTAGTCAATGCAGTACTGAGTCCTTTGAAGTATTCTAATTACAAAAGTAAATGTCAAAAACATTTTTACGTCACACATTCACAAAAAAATATCCTTGACGTTGTAGTTGACTCCCGCTTAAACCACGTGTACTAAATCCTTATCTTTATACATTTTCACTATATGAAAATCCATCATTCACCATCGTCTCTGCAGAGACAGAATACATTTCAACAAGATCTTGGTATCGGAATATAAACTTTTTAAGAGATCAAATAAGGCGAATCTTTTTATAGCCCTGGTCCAGTAGCCTGTTTCGCAGATAAAGATGACGTTTCAAGAAATCAGAATAATTGCTACTGGCCCTTGCATAAGGCCAAAGAAAAATGATTGTCGGTTTCCCCTAACCCGACTGGGTCAATTTGTTACTGCCGGGTCGCTATATTTTATTACTGATAAATAAAATAAAATAAAATAAACACCGGCCGTGTGTCTTCTAACTCGGTGATATGGAGATTTTTGTTATCGTAAACAATTACAGTCATTTTCAAAATTCGCGGAGATGTTTTTTCGATGTTTTTTTTTCACCTGTCAAGGTCATTGATCTAGATCGCCAAATCGCTTACGATATCGGTAAAAGGACCATGATCTAAAACGTGTACGTGACGTACAGTGTGTATAAAATGGCCACCGGCTGTGTGCCCAGTGAAACCATTCTAGCTGTTCATTTAAAGAAATATTCGCATTTATCAAACGAAATAAGGGTGACAGACTTTTGAAATTCGTCGGACCGAGCGGGTAGAAAATCACAAGGACCGGCAATACTGCCAAGTATGCTGGTCCGGGTGTCCGACAAAATTTTTTGTTTGTGTATTTTGTTTTGCACCGGAAATGGGAAATGCAACTGGTATGCCGGAACGATCACGGTCAACTCGGAATTAGATTCTGCTTCAAATGACATTTACTTCTTAAACATGCAACTGTTTCCATGGTAATTCTATTAATCATTGTATTTTTATAGTTTAAACTGGCATCAACGCGACCATTTCGTGTGTTTATAGCGGGTAAATTACGCGGGTTACAATTTTCGCGATGTCGATGTAAAAGAGGGGTATTTAATTTAAGCGAGCATCAAATTTCGCTGTATCGTGTTCCGGGAAAAAATAAAATAATTGTAATTATTGTATCAATGTTGTGTAAATAACATTCACCTTCTGCAAGACAATTGAAAACTGACATTGATACGAACATAAACTGAAAATAAAAGTGTGACTATATATCTAACCGTGCGTAAAATAATCATTAATGTTGTCAATAAGATGTTAGTGTGTGTATACTTTTTATAAAGGTGTCATAATTATTTAATGTATAATTAGACTGTCAGGCTGTGTCTACACAAGCTTTTAATGATTGAAATAAAAAGAAAAGAAGTAATCAAATGTATTTGTCAATTTGTATGTCAAGTCTGGAAGTTTCATTACGAGTCCCCAACTATGAAGTATAATCCGATTAACAATAAATTATCTCATTTATGATTGCATGGCTTGGATGCTATTTCAGCACTTCAATAATAAGGTATTGTTTGCTGTTCATTCATGATCATTGTCAACATATGCATTGTTTTCGGGAAGGATTCCCCCCATGTTGGATATTTTAAAAGCGTCAACAACTTCAGTTAAGAATGACAGGTACCATAATATTACGATAGATCTTGTACAGTTATCTAAGAAAGGAAAAACGTATGTACTAAAGGGTGGAAATTTACGCGGATTCTTTTTTTCGCTGATCGATGATCATCGCGAATAAAGCGAAAATTGGAGTCCCGAGAAAAAAACCAGCTATACGGTATTTGAAAACATGGCGGGTCGGGTTTTTATTGTTGCCATCACCGATTCCGTTAAAATTTTAAAATTTTGTATATTCCAGTTCTAAAAAATAACCTCAAAATAATGAAAAATGTGGTCGTTCTTAAAACATTTTGAAGGCGCACAGCCAGGGAAAAGAAAGCCAGCTGCTGCTAGCCTACAACAAACGAAAGAGTGAGTCAGAGTGAGAAGTGTGCAAAGTACGAAAAAGAATGTCGGCCAGATCGTACATGTAATCAAAGCTGGACCCAGGGACGTTCTTGACTTGAAATAGAGAGAGAATTTTAACTATACATGTTTCAATAAATTTATGTACTGGTTCCCAAGCTTGTATAATGTCTGAAGATTCAGGTCCTGCAGAATTTCAGTAGGTCCTGCAGAAAATTATTGGGTGCAGTACCTATGTCCTGCATATTAAAATTTGTTTCAAAAAGTCTGGAGTGATGCAAAATTTTTAACCTTTGTGATATATTTTCTGACCTTCATGGGAAAGATAGCAAAACCCTGATTTGCAATATCTTTTGAGTGAAAAAAAAACCTGCCTGCCGGCCCTTAAAAAATTCCCTATGTTAGTGGAAACCAACAATCAATTTTATTTGGCCTAATGAATCAATTGTGAGATGTAAACACCATATGCAGGGGAAGCTGGTATATTGCTGCACATATTTTGAAAATTTATGATTTTAAAATGGAAGTCATCCTGTTTATCATAAATTTTAATACTGTCATCAAATTCAAGGTATAAATCCAAAAATGATGCGGACGAAGCTGTATCTTTGGTCTCGTTAATTTCCATCTTTGGAGGATATATCAATGGAAGATATTCTGCAAATCTAGAATTATTGATAGATAAAACGTCATCAATATACCTGTATGTGAAATTAAAGGCTCTAGCATCTAGAATCTTATTATCTTTTACAAGTTTTTGAAGAAACTCCGATTCATATGAGTGTAAAAATAAATCGGCTGGAAGAGGGGCATAATTCGTTCCCATTGGTATGCCGACGACCTGCCGAAAAAGTGTCCCTCCAAAGAAGACAAATATGTTATCGATGAGGAATTCCAGCATAATGATCACTTGTTCCTCGGAGTAGCATGTTTTACCTTTATGAATTTTGTTTGAAAAATATGTGGAATTTTAGCTATAGCCCAACACAGCAAATTTTGAGCCATCGTTTCTATGACTGAAAGTTTTGTGAATTGTTTCTTTTAAGCGGGTTTTTAATTTGTCATGTGGTAGGATGGTATATAGAGTTGAAAAATCAAAAGTTTTGATGGAGGATACCTGAGAGAAAGATCTTGATTTAAGGTTATCCACAGGGCAGGTAACTCCATATTTTACCTGGAAGTTGTTGCCAAAAATGGCGGTAAATAAAAATTTCAGGTGCGCCTACTTTACGGGCTCCTACATAGAAATAAAGTAAAAGACAAATACAGTTCCAAATGTTTTTATTGCATATTCATACGATATTACCATATGTGTATATGGGTGTTACCCTAACACTGACGTTTATTAAGGGTCTACAAGCAGGAAATTAAGTTTATGATTTGATGGAAAATCAGAATGTACACGAACTAAACAACCACGAAAAAATTCTTTTATGTGTTTTTATTTAAATTGTCCCAATGTTTAATTAAAAATTTGTGTATTCATATAGAAATATTTTTTTGAAATCATGTACTATTTTTGCTAAGCAGAGTTACTTCTCTTAGATGAGTTCTTTAGTTATTTGTACCGGTAGAAAAACAAATTTCACAAAACGACTTGAACGGGAATAATTCCTTAAATAATCGTCATCAGGAATAAGGGCTTAAAGTAAGTTATCAAAAAGTGAAATATTTTATCAAACCATATCAAGTATATGTTGAGAAATACCGGATGGGACTCAATCCAACTGAAATATTGCCATTATATTGGCATGTGATAAACATTTTTTTCCCAGCTTTTCCAAGTTTTGCTGGCTTGAGTGCTTCTCTTATTTGACTATTACTTTAAGTCAACTAAATGAAACTTGCAACTGAAAGTTTCAGTTGTATTTTACATTAATTTAACTTACTATCTTGACATTTATCAACAAACATAATAAACTGTAACAAGGCCAAAAAGTCGCTCGGTTGTGATGTTAAGAGCTTGTCTATGAGAAAACCATGCAAAACAGACCGGAAGCAAGGTTGGCCAATCCTTTTCAAAATTTATTGTTAGGTAGACCACCATACGGCATTTGCAAATACATCAACTTTTTTTTTCAAATTTTCGAATATCATTACCATAGGAGGCGCCACCTATATTTCTACAATTTTCCCATTAATATGACAAGAAACTAGCCAAAAAAAGGTCAGTTTTGAAACCTATTTTATTACTTATAACACACATCATTAATTAAACCTCAGTGGTAATGAAATATATGTATAAGGAACTTTATATGTTCAATACTTAAATGAACCTCTTTCTTTATCATTCAAGGACAGATAACTCTTAAAACTTGGCAAATTTCCAAATTTTCAATTTTGCAAAGATAGGCTATGTTCAGAAGGCCATGTCTCTGACGGTAACACATTAATTTGTTTTATTTTGGTTGTTAGGCAATATTCTTGAACTAAATATATACCAGATAAAAGGTTTTGCTTTGCTTTTGAGTAAAATCTGCAATATGAGCTATCGAAATCTCCCCTTTTTGTAATAATGTCTAATTTTCAAAAAAATAAGCTATGTTCTGAGGGCTATATCTCTTAAGGTAGCACTTTAATTTGTTTTATTTTGGTTGTTAATCAATATTCTTTGACTAACTATATTGCAGATAAAATGTTTTGCTTTGCTTTTGATCATCTGCAATATGAGCTACCGAACCCTACCCCCTTTTTGTAATATTGCCTAATTTGCAAAAATGGGCTATGTTCTGAGCGCTATATCCCTGAAGGTAACACATTAATTTGTTTTATTTTGGTTGTTAAGCAATATTCTTGGACTAAATATATAGCAGATAACATGTTTTGCTTTGCTTTGGAATATCATTTGCAATATGAGCTACCGAAACTCCCCCTTTTTTGTAATATTGCCTAATTTGAGAGAAAAAACTCAATCTTACTCATACATATACATGTATTTACTGTCGAATTATGTCAAAGGTGTACAATTTGCAACTGATGATTGAGTTACGACTTTGCTTGAAATAAAATGACTACATGAAATATACCAATATCCTTAAAATGCCAATACATTTGATTTTGGTAGTGCAGGCCAGGATTGTCCCAACAAAATCCTTGCAAAAATATAAAATTGCTTTGAAAATGACATATTCAACATGTTCAACGATAAATACATATTCTTGACATTTACATGTATATAAAATAACAAAGTTTGTTTGAGTAAATAAATATAATTTCTAGATTTAACCAAATTTCATATAATCAAAGGGATATAATTTGCTTAGAAATCAATAGAAAAATTAATGTTTTCTTCACATAGCATTAAAATTTAAAATTCTCAATTGATAATAAAATTAATTCATAACACATGATGAGCATTCATTGTGTAATAATTAATAAAATCAACAGCACAATTGAACTGACAAGGATGGTAGAGGAGCATTTAAAATTTGTCCTGGAGATGTCAGTGCTGCATGTTTTCATTCTGTATCAATTTTAAGCACAGTAAATCCTATTACTGACTTCAATAATTTTTCCTTTGCAAGTTAGTGTGCAAATAAAAACAAAATTTGGAGCTGGTTTGTCCTGTCATTTTGCTGTTGATGAGCTACATTCAGTGCTTCAGTCATTGTGTTAAGATTTTCCTCAGAATCATTAGATGCAAATGACAACTTCTTACAAACATTCTGTATAACTATGTCTTCTTGACCTGGTGCAATATATTTCAGAATAACTTGAAAAGCTTCTGTTATCATTTTCAAATAATATGACATTGAACTTTAAGATAGACTTTCCCAAAGCAAACTAATATATGAATTCAGCGTTGTCTGGACAATGTTTTCATTGCAGAATTAAATATTTCTTTTTGGGCCATATTGTCTTCCTCTCAGTCAATAGTATTTGGGTTCTTTGGGAAAATACTTCTATAGATTGTGATGACTGCTGAATGTCAGAATCTGAAGAAAAAAATACAATATTAAATAATTTATTGCAATCCATCAGTGGTAACAATTATTGAATTCCACATAAAGTTCTCTTTGTAGTACATAGTAGCACAGAATAATGAGACAGCAACAAGGCAACTCGGAACATTGAGGCAAGTGTAGACACAGAGTCGATGTACACACTAATAAGCTGGCCGCGGTCACACCCAAAGACATTCGATAAGAAATGTGCTGGACTCCCAAATATTTCAAAAAGTACTATTGCTGGTACCGCAAGGTTGTACTATATTTGTATATTTTTTGTTTGTTTGTTTGTTGTTGTTTATTTTTTTAGAGTGGGGTAAGGGGGTTGGTACTTGTAGGGCAGACATGACCGTCTTCTTTGGATATAATATCAACTGCTTTCAACCGTTCGCATGATACTGAGTCAGAATATATATGGCTATGGTGCATGGGCACTTATCTCTATAATTCTATTTAATATTTCAAAAAACGACCCCTTTTTGGTTCCTTATATCTTGAGAAGCATAATAGCTAGATCAAAACAACTGTTACTGAAGTGAGAGCTACAAAAATGTAGATTTATACAGAATGCGATGATATAAACCCCATCAAAATCTTATCAGAAATAACTTACCATACATCTACCAAGATGATAAAACGGCTCAGGGATCACTGTCGTCTATAGTATACATATCTTCATAAAAATATTTAGAAAAATGTTGGTTTTGTATGGAGCTTTACTTGTTGCAAACGTTAAATACAGCTAGTTTGGGAATGTGCACACATGTATTTTCTATATTATGTAAATCATGAAAAAATTGTACTTCAAGTCCTGTGTACATTTAGTAACTCTCTTCAATTTTAATATTCAGTAAAGGCAAAAGGGGAATGATAAGCAAATCAAGAGATCATTTTGAAGTTATTAATTTGTTAAATGCTTTTATGCAGATATCGATCCCTCCCATTTTTAAAATATACATAGATTAGCAATTGATAAGATTTTTACCTGCTGCAACTGTAAGAAATGTTATGGATATCAGTCAAAAATCTTTACATGTTGATGTCTGTATGCTTCTTGAACATTTCGCATAACTCTAGCAGGATGAGATGGAGATCGGTAGGTCCTCTTCTGTCGTTTCCAATAGACTCCCATATCATCTCTATGTCTTGGTCATGTTTGAAAATTTACCATAGAAATGTCTTTTGCAAATATTCCACTTCTATATATACTGACCATCATTAGAAACGCATCACTAGAAAATATTTTTTTAGGGTAAAAAAAAAAATGCTTGATTAAATGTAATTGTTAATAATGTCCTCCTTAAAAAAATACAGGTAAATTTTCTGATGTGTCTTTTCACCCGAAACAGGTATCTATTGAATTTTAAAAACAGTAGTTCTTGCATGTGCAAATCGTGAACGGCCGATATGATTTTTTTACACCCGCTTTTTGAAAGAACTGTGTCCACCTGTGAAAAGGATAATCAGATATCAGCACTGTTTGCTATGATAAAGTTTTTATTGGGTTTCAAAAATGCCACGTCTGAGTAATAATGATCGCAACCAAGTTTTGAGTATGTTGAGAGCAGGCATATGAGCTAGAGAAGTTGCTCGAGTATTCAATTGCCATCGAAGTACTGTTGTACGCCTCATGCAGAGGTTTCAAACCACGAACAATGTCCGATCGTCCTCGGCCACGACAACCAAGAGTAACAACATGATCGTCATATCCGGTTACAGCATTTACGCAACCGGCTCAAAACAGCTGCATCAACTGCTAGGGAAACTCCAGGAAGACACAATTCCCGGATCAGCTCAGCAACAGTGCGTCGTAGACTGCGTGAAAATGGCCTACGTACAATACAACCATTCAGAGGACCACTTGTAATAAGCTAGGGGGACACATCCATAATCTACCATCTGTATCTTCACTGGTCGAACAAAAACACGTCTGAATCTACCATCTTTATCTTCACTGGCCGAACAAAAACACGTCTGATGTCATTATCACATGTATTAAAAACTCTTAAATAATACGTCACAATCACAAAACGTGGGAAAAAGGGAAGCAACTTACATTTACAAAAACATATATGACCATACAATGGACAAGGCAAAGATGGCAGGAAGTGTTGTTTTCGGACGAATCCCGTTTCTCTATTTCGAATACAAACGGTCGAATAAGGGTTTGGAGACGTCAAAATGAAAGACTTGCCGCTTGCTGCATTAATGAGGTAGACCAATAGGGTGGCGCAAATGTTATGATTTGGACAGCTGTATCATTCCGTTACAAGTCTATAGAGATGAAACCCAGGCTCCTTATGTTGTTCCAATGTTTCAAGCCCATCAAGATTTGAGGATCTTCCAGCAAGATAACGCGCGTCCACACACAGCAAGGGTCTCAATGAACTTTTTGCACGCACAGAATGTCAACTGTATGCACTGACCATCACTATCACCGGATATGGCACCAATAGAGCATGCCTGGGATGCATTAGGAAGACGTGTAGATATCCGTCCCGTCAAGCCGACTACTGGGCCCACCTTACGTCAGGCATTATTAGAGGAGTGGAACAATAGGCTCCAAAGAGTTATTCAAAACATTATTCTTTCAATGCGTAACCGTTGTGTTGCCTGTATGACCGCAAGAGGTGGACATACGAAGAACTGAATTTTGAAATCGAGGGTATATGTGTTTCAACCATAAAGTGACGTCCCAAAAAAGAAACTGTATTTCAAACTTGTTCTCATCTGTTAGAGTGTTTATTGTTGTTATTGTTTGACGTATTTATATGTTGTCAAATTACTCATTGAAATAAATATTTAAAAAAGAAAGTGATGCGTTTCTAAGGATGGTCAGTATAGAATAAGAAGACCTTCTGGGGAGGTCAATCATCAT
>MJUT01030182.1:83262-124669 GCA_002080005.1 Gigantidas platifrons
TCGATCTTTTGTTAATTTGTTTTCTTTAGATTTTCAGTCAAGGGAACAATAAAGAATTGAAATATTGAGCTTTATTTCTACGATACGTCGTACAACGTCTTTAAACCGAACGTCCGCTGGTTTTGCTTGCCGAAAATAAATATTCAACTATAACCAGCTCTTAGCACGGGTAGTGTGTAACGTACTCTGAGAGTGCCACGCTCTCTGTACGCTAAAGACGTCTTTTGTAGAATTCGAAAAAGTGTAGGTGTATTTTAGCCGCTACAAAAACCATTTCCTATTCGTCCCTACCTAACTCTCCATACTTTTTCAATTGCAGTCAAAAGTCGTTGACCAGGTTGACCTATCCCTTCCTTCATTTCTAAATATTTTTTATAATATGATTGAACTTGTTCTGGTACTGAATATAGCTAAAATAATGCTCGTTGGACGTTGAACAATAATCAATCAATCAGGTAATCAATCAATCAATAGAGAGTGTAATCAACGAGGACCATGTGTTTAGAGAATGTCACGTAAAAGAGAACTCAGAACACCTATATCTCGATATCTCTGCTCGTGAATTATTAATCCTATAGGGTATCATCTCCTCATTAGACATTAGACAGTGCTTCAATTTGTTTGAAATTTACAGTTACTATTAAAACTAAGATCAATCTCCCTCACGCATAGATGACCTTAGCCCATTTTGGCTATAGTATCAACGACTTTCCGTTTACTTGCTCCCAAAGACTTTGATATTTTTTGCGCACTAAATTAGATATTTATGTTTTACTCATAATAAATAACAACTTGTTAGAAGTGGTCGTTGTGGCCCCTTACAAAGCAAAATTATCCGAACGTTTTGTAGTCGTAATGATATACATGTGTCAGCAAGCCAATCACAGTGCTCTCCTTTTTCCCTACATGACTTCTTGTTTGTATGCTTGTTCTTTTGTTTCGCTGATTGAACGTTGAAAACATCATTAATGTGCATACTATAGAATAACGATGAAAAAATGTACAGCAATAATTTTTACCGAGGAAAACACGGTACAAGGGAGATAACGCTTGATGAAATTTGAAGCTATTTTGAGATATTTTATCAAGAAAATCGATATATCGCTAGGACATCATTTCAAACATTCGATTATTTTCATATTTTAAAAGCAAGATTCTAATACTCTAAAAGTCATTATATCAATATGGGAATACAAACACACACACATATAAACATAGGGGGAAACGAGTCAGACAGACAATAATCATTGTTGACAAACACAGAAAACTAAAATTGAGCAACAATGAACAATAGAAAAACGGAGATAAGGCCAGGCGCTACGAAAGGTTAAGCAGTTTTACTGCTCCACATATGATACTCGTCGTATTATTAATCGGGTTATGATTAGGGGTATGACGTTTAATGTCAACTCAGTATATTGTCAGCTATATCATTGCGAGAATAAGTTAATTTTGAATGATGAGGTGCACTTTGTACTCAACCAACACGCTTAGTTGGATTTTTATAGTGCTAGCTTACTGAAACAACAGTCCACGGATAGACATGTCGCCCCACTGAGAAACATTATCCGGATTCCGATCCAACCAGTCTTTACTCTTTCTCCTTAATGCTGCGTGCTTAGCGGAGAAGCAACAAATTCCAATTTTAAGAACCTTAGGTTTTATCCGATCGGGATCGAACCCAAGATCTCCCGCACTCGATGTGAGCACACTGACCATTACACCACCGATGATGTTACGCCCACGACATCTCCTGTTATAAAGAGTAATGGTCAAATATGAAAGTCGAGTAATAAAAACATAGATATTTAATTTAGTAATCTTGTAAACGAGGTAAATGGGAAGGACAGAGATGAAGACAATAAATACAGAGTAATCTATGACACAGACACTGTATAACGATCTTCAAACCAATTCATCAGGGTGACTGTAAAATAATATGAGGTGGCAAATTGTATCCGGAATAGTTTGATTGATTAGATGATTGATTACCGTCACTGGGCAATATTTCAGTTATATACACGTAAATTGGGGCCGTCATGGCAATGATCGCATGGTAGTTGGATTTACAACTACCTATGCAATCGGTGCCAATGACAACTACAGTTGTGAGTTCGAAGCCCAACGTTGACTATGTCTCTGGATTGCCCATACTTTATTGCCCCGTTAGGTTTTCTATATGGTTTATTTAGATATTTATGTTTGTATTACTATCACAGTGTCGACAGTGTGTATTAATACATCTGACGATAGATAATCACGTATATCAGGGATTTTCCTTTTGTTTATTTGTTCCCAAAGCGTCGTGCTCACTACATTGTATATTTAAGTCTTTATTAATTGTAAAAGGATAACACAAATATATTTTTCGGAATATACTGAACTTACCTTCCAAATATATCCCGTTTTTGTGTAAAAAGTTCTCTCAGTCAATTTATACAGATTATGCCAATTAGGCATATATTGATAAAAGATCACATTTAAATCTTCTCTTTAACTCTTGAACCAAATTTTAACCAAATTTGACTGGGGTGGTCCCCTTTAAAAAAATGTGTCCAACAGCTCTGACCTCAATTCAATATGGCTGCTGTTGCTAAATATAGAAATTCTTTAATTGTCCATTGATGTTTTATTATAAATCAAACTGAACACAAATTTTGATTGCAGCTACTTCACAATAATAAGTTTAATGTATATACATTCCGGGTTTTACTGTAAAATTTTCTTTCATCTGATTTATACCAATTATGCAAATTAGGCATATTTTAACAATAGATCACATTTAAATCGTCTCTGAAACCACCGATTCAAATTAAACCAAGATTGGCTGGGATTGTCCTTTGGTAGCCCACTTTAAAAAAATGTGTCTGACAGTCCCACCCTACATTCAAGATTGCGGCCATTACTGAAAATAGAAATTTCTTTAATTGTCTATTGCTGCCTTATTGTAAGTCAAAATGAGCTCAGATTTTCTTCATAGACTTTAAAGTCAAACTGAAAACTAGCTGATCAATTACAAGCTCCTGATAACTTCTAGTTCTGTGAAAATTGCAAATTTGAAGATATATATTAGCACAAGGCTTTTTTTTTCTTCAAACATAATTACCATTTTTATAATTGGTTAACATACAGCTACCACTGCTGGCTACCGACGGTTCTCCTAGTCTGCTTGCTATAAATGCTACCAATAAGTCTGATATTCATGATATATTTTAGGAGATAATAAAGTTGTTCTGTATATTTCAGGAGATAATACAGTTGCTTTGTATATTTCAGGAGATAACAAAGTTGTTTTACATATTTTAGGAGATAACAAAGTTGCTTTGTGTATTTTAGGAGATAACAAAGTTGTTTTATATATTTTAGGAGATAACACAGTTGTTTTATATATTTTAGGAGATAACTAAGTTACTTTGTATATTTCAGCTGATAACAATGTTGTTTTGCATATGTTAGGAGATAACAACGTTGTTTTATATATATTAGGAGATAACAAAGTTGTTTTATATATTTTTGGAGATAACAAAGTTGCTTTGTATATTTTAGGAGATAACAAAGTTGTTTTATATATATTAGGAGATAACACAGTTGTTTTGTGTATTTTAGGAGATAACAAAGCTGTTTTGTATATTTTAAGAGATAAAAAAGTTGTTTTATATATTTTAGGAGATAACAAAGTTGCTTTGTATATTTTAGGAGATAACAAAGTTGTTTTGTATATTTTAGGAGATAACACAGTTGTTTTATATATTTTAGGAGATAACACAGTTGTTTTGTATGTTTTAGGAGATAATAAAGTTGTTTTGTATATTTTAGGAAATAACAAAGTTGTTTTGTATATTTTAGGAGATAACACAGTTGCTATATATATTTTAGGAGATAACAAAGTTGCTTGCATATTTTAGGAGATAACAAAGTTGTTTTGGATATTTTAGGAGATAACACAGTTGTTCTATATATTTATGAGATAGCAAAGCATTTTTTTTCACAAACATTTTTTATAAAATTGTTATGGTAATATTGTTTTACTTTGGCAGCTTTCCATTAATATGTGTCCTTGCTTTTCAAATAAAATATTAGCTATTATATGCGAGCTTAGAGGGCAAGGCAATTTAAACAGTGGCGGAGTTTTCCTCTGATCAGCAGGTATCCTGTGTGTTTTTTTAGCAAATACTTTAAAAGAAAATATGTCAATCGTTGTCTAAACAGCTATAATGTGAAGATATTGGGTCAACGTATATGAGGTTTTCCTCTTTGTTATCATTGAGCACTTTCATTTCTGTATCATAAAAGTGAGGAGAGAAAAAAGAAAATGGCAAACTCCCTTCCCTGTGGGAACAATATATTTATTATGATTGACCTTCATTTTTTAACATTAATATTCTTATACACTTCGTGAAGTAAATTTGTGTTTATTCTTTGTTCAGCTGTATATCCTTTGCCTGTATATATAAGT
Organism: Gigantidas platifrons; assembly: GCA_002080005.1. NCBI lineage: Eukaryota > Metazoa > Mollusca > Bivalvia > Mytilida > Modiolidae > Gigantidas > Gigantidas platifrons. The sequence continues at coordinate 87,719 of MJUT01030182.1, forward strand.
TTTTAATTTTCTGCTGTGTATGGTGTTGTTATAGTTTATTACAGAGGAAATAACAGTTCAAGACAGACCTTTGTCACACATTATTATGTCACTCAACCGAAATCTGAATAAAGTAAAGATTACGTGATGTAGGAAATCTTTGTTAACATAGCCTGTTACGCTGAACACTAGTCTATTCTGCACACACACAAAGGTTGGTCCCAATAAGAATCGGTTTAGACAAGTTACACTATATATCTTTACAAGCTATATGAACAAGTTTAATTTTGTTATTATATTAATATTTCAAATTCATTGTAACGTTTGTTTGTTTTTGTTTTTTTATAGATATTTAAGCTGTGGCCATTGTGACATAGTGTGTTGGAAAACCATATTTACCCACCTAATGATTCTGCCTAATATTGGCCGCCATCATCGAGTTGATTATTATTCCATGTACTCTTAGATGCGCAGCAAACATTGTTCGATCCAGAAAGAAGGAATTAGTATGTACAATTAAAATTGTGCTACATACAGTTTAAAACTTTCCTTTTACATCGTCTAATATTTAATCTTGGACACCTGGCGACCCCTTGGGATGTAATGATTATTGTTAGTACAAATGTTGTCTCAGCTTGGAAACTGGTTGATTTTGGGAGGAAATATGGTAAATAGAAATGTTTTTTTCAACTAGAAAACTGGTTGATTTCGTCTGTCGAGCTAGCCGGAAAACATTTCTCCTCGGGTAGGTCTCAAATATTGATGTCCACCTCGTAGGAAGGCAGGGGGTGCCGTGGGCGTGATCGTATGATAGTTTGATTTACAACTACGTCTTGAACCTGTGCCTATCACCACTGATGTTGTGTGTTAGAATCTCGATCAGGGCGAGGTGACAGCATTTTGTGATAAAGTTTGTCAGTGACTTGCGACAGGTCGATGGTTTTCCACGGGTCCTCCGGTTTCCCACACCAATAAAACTCAATTCCACGATATAACTGGAATATTATTGAAAGTGGTGCTAAACACCATTTAACAAACAAACAATCGACACGTAAGAAAGCCGTATTTGTACATTACCTTATCGTACAAAGTGAGGAAAGAGAAGTTGTAGTTAATGTCAATGTTAGAGTTTCCAAAATGAATTAAGATAACTTGATATACACGTGTGTTGGTCTGATATTGTTCAGTGACAGGAGGAAATGGTATACACTTCTGTTGGTCTTATATTGTACAGTGGCATTGCAGAAACTGGTATACACTTTTGTTGGTCTGATATTGTACAGTGACTCAGGATAAATTGGTATGCACCTGGTGGTCTGATATTGTGCACTGACTAAGGAGAAATTGGCATGCACTTGTGTTGGAGTGATATTGTGCAGTTTCTTAGGAGAAATTGGCATACACTTGTGTTGGTCTGAAATTATACAGTGACTTAGGAGAAATTGATATACACTGGTGTTGGTCTGATATTGTACAGTGAATTAGGAGAAATTGGTATACACTTGTGTTGGTCTGATATTGTACAGTGACTTAGGATAAATTGATATACACTTGTGTTGGTCTGATATTGTGCAGTGACTTAGGATAAATTGATATACACTTGTGTTGCTCTGATAGTGTACAGTGACTTAGGAGAAATTGGTATATACTTGTGTTGGTCTGATATTGTACAGTGACTTCAGAGAAATTGGTATATACATGATTGTTTGATATTGCACAGTGACTTGGGAGAGCTTTATATTCACGTAATTGTCTTATATTGCACAGTGACTTAGGAATCTTGGTATACACGTTATTTTATTATATTTCGCAATGGCGTAGACTATGCTTAACATAAATTATGTAACATTTAATGTGAGGCTTTTTCGGAAATCACTGAATACAGCATGTACCTTCTAATGGAGTCTTTGATGTTTAAGCATTTCTGGCAGAGTTGGGTAATACTTTTATCGATATACCAAAACAGGTTCAAATTACCAGTAATTTTATGTCAAACAAACGACATATTATATGATATTAACCTGGATTTGTTTACCATTATTGTACTTTATATGTCACAAATTATTAGACATATTCCTATGTATTATTTGGTAACCATGGTTTTACTCAGCAGAGAGTTTGTAATAATAAGTCCAGTATTAGGACTGTGCTTTCTTTGGAGTATGTGCAACGATACAGCTGAAAACTGTTGAAGTTGGCATGAAGCACAAAATAATCAATAAGTGTTGGATTATTTGTACTGTACGATTTTATATTTGACTGTTATTATTTTGTCTCTCCGTATTGAAAGTTTTGTCTCTTTTATTGATATTTTATTTCTGTTTCATTTCACCTGATTTGCTGTAGCCTTATTAACTTATAGTATATATTTTTCATATGCTATATGTTTAACTGACTAGAAGAAAATCTTAAAAATAACCGGCGGAGTGAAACAGTTGACTATTCCCCTACTTCCGGATCCGAACTGTTCCATGCCCGAGAACGATGCGCAGTGCGTCATTCCTGTCAAGCACACCAGTGACGATTCAGTCAACAAAATGCTGTATTTTTTCAACACAATGGTGCGCCCCAAATGTTTAATGGTGTGGAATGCTGACATTATTTGTGGTTATGTGCATTCAACAGTTTTCAAGTCATCTCCAGCACTTCGAGTCAATAGTTTTGACTGTTCCCTGAAGAGACATGAAATAACTGTATGATACTCTCTAATTGTTTATGTATTAAACATTATTTCGGTTAGGTAAATTAACAATACATTCAGGTCATTTGGGGGCCGTCTTGTCCGTGATCGCATGATAGTATGATTTACAACTACCTAGGCAATGATTGCCTATCACTACTGATGTTTTGAGTTCATCTTGTATATTTAATCTTTTTGGGAATACATTTCTAATTGGAGGGTGTATATTTCGATTTTGTTTGTCTTTAGAGTTAAATACATGAAAGGATACTTTAAGATAAAACATGTTATATATATTTGATGTCTCATCATTATCTTCGATTCTTATTAAATCAGCTCTAAATTGACTAATGTTGTACAAGTAATTCTGCCTACAATACGTTATTTGTGTATTTTAACACAATTCGTCTAGTTGTTGTTACATCGTAAAAGGGAACAAAGTGTGAATTATCAGCATAATCACAAGTAAAACAAAGTAAATTTTTGCTCTATCGATATAAATGGAATCACATAAAAAACGAAAATATAACAATGAATGTTTATTCTATATAAGCACACGTGAAATATAAAAAAATAGAAATGAATATTTATATTTAACCTTAAAACTATATAAACACACATCAAATATGAAAACATAACAATGAATATTTATATTTAAAGGGGCATTAGCTACGATTTGGACCAAAACAATATGTGCTTTGGAAATTGGTAAATAGCTTTAAAATGATGAAATAAAGGTAAATATTTCACATTAAGCTGCTTATCGAACCACTTTCCGCCTTTTGAGAACGAAAATTACCATCGATTGCTTATTTGCTTGCAAGCAAATAATATGACCTCGCTTTTTCCGTATGCAATTGAACTTACCAGTGACTGTGAAAAACGAATAATTTGTATTTTGTCGCTTATTAACTGCCAATTTGCATGGTTCTTTGTCCGTAATTAACACCGACTAAAAGCAGATTCACAAAAAAAAAAAGAAATAAGTGAATTGTTGAACTGATTTAATGACGATTCGACAAACTCCGTAAACAATGTCGATAATTAATAAGATGATGTCCATTTCTTGATCGATCTCAAAACACGAGCTGTTGCAGGTTTTTTCCCCGATGCGCGTACATTTCATAACATTAAGTTACAGAAACACGTTTTATTAAGGCATCAATCATATCTGATAGTTTTTATGGGTAACAACAATTTACGATTTGAGAGATAATGTCCCTTTAAACTTAAAACTACAATGTATATAAGCACACATCAAATATGAAAACATAATAATGAATAGTTATATTTAACCTTAAAACTATATAAGCACACATCAAATATGAAAACATAATAATGGATATTTATTTTAACCTTTAAAACTATAAAACAAAACACACATGAAATATGGAAAAAGAATAATTAATATGTTTATCAAACTCTGGAACTATATAAACACACATGGAATATGAAGAAAATAACATTTAAAAATAGAATTTAATAAAATGTTCATTCTAAGAATATTGTCGATTGTCTTTCCTTTGAATGGTCGAAACCTCTTTTACTGTTTTAAAGTGTATTGTAACATAAATATGCATTTTTCCTTTGATGTTTTTATGCAGTAATCAACTTAAAAATAGTGAACTTTTACAAACCATGGTCTAGCATGAAGATCTTGATGTTATTCCATCAATTTAACATCACATGAGAATAATAGTTAAGTTTCTATGGAAGCGGGAGGAGCTTAAGTCTTGGTTTAATATTAAGATATACATGTTATTCCATAGTTAACGCGGACGTCGAAGAGAACACCCTTGTGTCATTCATGTAATTTCTGTTACAAACTATATATACCATGGATTCGTTGGTTTAAATAAGTTAATTCGTAAGATAAATGGTATGTATGCTACTTATTTCTGTTAAAATTTTAACTTATGATCATTTTCTACTTGTATGTTTACTTCAAATAAAAATGCCAAATATATTATTACATTTCTCATTAAATTTGCCATTTATTTTATTTCGATTTGTCTTCTTCAATCAAAGTATTTTACTTCCTTTTCATTAGATTCTAACTAAATATAGCATGTGATATTTCACTTATTAATTATTTTTTTGAAAATTAAATTACAACAAATATATTATTCCATTTCTTATTTTCTTTATGTCAGTTTTTCTTTTTTAAATCAATATATTTTACTTCTTTTTCAGTAGATTTCAACTAAATATAGCAGGTGATATTTTACTTATTAATTATTATTTTTTTTAAATTACATTAAAACAAATATATTATTTCATTTCTGAATGAATGAATGAATGAATGAATTTTATTCTCATAAACCAAATACATATAGTTACAGAGAAGTAAATAATAATATAGAACATATTAAATTTTGTACATGTGTGGAAAAAATTACAATTCCATTAACCAGGAGGTGGGACTTTCATACTAACAATCTTTATAAATTTACATAGTTTTTCTAATACAATAACATTACATGAAGAAAATAACTCATTAAATTTGAAGGTATTGATATTATTACAACAGTAACTCGGTAAATATTTTTCCCTTTCTTGTTTCAAATAATTACATGACATTATATAATGGAACTCGTCACCGATATCAGCAGAGTCGCAAAGATGACACAATCTGTCAGCTCTTGACACACTTTGCCATCTTCCCGTCTCTACTGGTAATCGATGACCACCACATCTAAATTTACAAAAATTGAACATGTAGTTATATGGTAAAATAGATATATATTTTTCTATTTTTAATTCTGTCTTGAAAATTCTATAACACAAACCTTTTGAAGTAGAATTCATATTTTCGGACCATTCTTGAAAAAATTGGTCTTTTAATTTCTGTTCGACACTACTTGATAACCAAACAGTAGAATAACTATTTTGATCAAGCCAAATATTTGACATTCCACAGCTATTAAGTATATTTTGTATAAAAGATAACCATTTGTTTTCATATCCATAATTGGTAAAATTTATATATATTAACTTATACAGTAAATAAGATAGTTTAAATTCTTTTCCGTTTAATATTCTACACCAAAATCTTATCATACGAACTTTCATTATTACAGAAATCGGATACCTTCCCAACTCACCATATACCATAACATTTGGAGTGGATTGTTTAAGATATAAAATTAGCTTTCTCGTTAATTTTGTTATTTTCTTCATGTAAATTTGCCTTCTTACACCAACATATTTTACTTAATTTTTATTGGATTTTAACTAAATATAGCACGTGATATTTCACCTATTTTTTTGTTTTTTTAAATTGAATAACAACCTTTAAGTGGCCCCAACTTAATTCCTAAAACATCAATTTATACTATATGTTGTTTTAATAATATTGGCGTTCAGGGAACATTCAATGTAACAAGCAAATCAATGTTGTTTTATTTATACACGTGCGGTTTAATTTCATTATGGCAATTGCTGGTGAATTAAGTGAGAGACCAATGTTTTCTGGTCAATTATAGATAAACTGGTCTATTGTATTAAAAACAACCCCGAAAAATATTGCATGTATGTGGAAGCTCATGTTGAAAGATCTGGTGATTTATTTTAAAATGTACTGTTTTATATCCAGTTCATCTAATTATCTCGAGTTTTATTTATTTCTGGGGGACTCTGATTCCGATACACATTTTCGTTTTATATTGTCAATATATTTTTCAATGTCAATATGGCGCCTTATTGAGATGATCTGAATTGGTGCATATTTCATTGCTAATCGTTGTTTTAAGCTTTGTTCACGTTTGCCAGTAATTGTGCAATATGTTCCCCCTTATGCGATTGTACACTCCAAAGATCATCCTTTATAATTCAATTATGACATGAAAGTTAAACACTAATATCAACAAAATAAGCAACCACCTATCTTCTCAACTGAACTTATTGGACATACACAAACCAAGATATATAGCTTTGGAAATCCATTACACCCCTTGGTATAGGCACAATGATGTAGCGGCCTTAAAACGGATAATGGGATATCACCCCCAACACTTCCTTTCTGATAACTGGATCTCAAACGACAATACATATATAAGGAAACGATAAAAAACACAATTCAAACATACATAACAGTTTTAGCATATTCTAATGTCATCATTCAATTTAAGTTATACTATCAAATAAATACACGGATTTGTGCATGATATAAAGAATATATTTACAGTAATCAATGATTTTGTATCTAAGCAAGTTAATCTTTTGAGATATATCACGGCATTAGTCGTTGACGATTAACACGATCAATCATGTATAATATAATCACACTTCTCCGTCATGCCTCTGTCTCCTGCTTCCCCTAAAATAATAATAATATCTTGTCAGTCAATATACATATATATATATTGTATTGTCAACATTGCCGGCTATTATTATACAGTTTTGTACTGCCAACCTTTGATTGTATGTTGTATATGTGTTATTTCTTGTTGATATTTATTTTATATAGCTGTTTGTTGCCAACCTTTTGATCGTATGTTGCTTATGTTTTTGTTATATTTATATGAGGGCCCGGATGGCTCAATGAGGAAAGTAGTTGGATTACCTAACAACTCATATCATCCTCATCAGAACCATCAGTTATTAAACAGCTGTTGAAGCTACCCTATCACCAATCTTGTACCCATCAGTATAAACCAGCTGCATTTGCTACATTGTGTCATTCTTAGAACCATCAGTATAAAACAGCGGTTGAAGCTACGCTATCACCATTGCTAGTACCATCAGTATAAAACAGCTGTTAAAGCTACCCTATCTCCATCCTTAGAACCATCAGTATTACACAGATGTTAAAGCTACCCTATCCCCATCCGATGAACCATCAATATAGAACAGCTGTTAAAGCTTCCCATCCCCATCATTAGAACCAACAGTATAAAACAGCTGTTAAAGCTTCCCATTCCCATCATTAGAACCATCAGTATAAAACAGCTGTTAAATCTACTATATCCCCATCCGTAGAACCATCAGTATAAAACAGCGGCTAAGGCTCCCCTATCCCCATCCTTAGAACCATCAGTATAAAACAGCTGATAAAGCTGCCCTATCCCCATCCTTAGAACCATCAGTATAGAACAGCTGTTAAAGCTACCTTATCACTATCCTTAGAACCATCAGTATAAAACAGCTGTTGAAGCTACCATATTGTTCTAAGTTCAACATTTAAAGTGGGTTTTGGATTAAATTAATATCAACATTTACAATAGGTGATTTTATTTAATTAGATTGTTTATGATAAAATTTCAAAGATAAGGCTTCAATTTGGTTGCATACTGCATACAAAGTTTGATATGTCTGTTTACCAGTGTAGGCTCGTTTGCTTCAACAGATAAACTCACAACCGGATTATATTCTGGAAGTTTGTAGTGATAAGTTTCTAGTCGTAATCTTGATGATGATTTGCATCAAGCGATTTGATGGAAGTTTGACGGTCTGGTCCGTACACAGTGCATCCTTAATCTAATTTTGAGTGAATCAAACGCTTTGCACCAATTTAATAAATATTTGCTATCCCACCTCCAGTAGGTACTAGACAAAAATTGTAAAATATTAAATATCTTAAAACACTTAAGCCTTTATTTGGAATGGGAAGAATGAAAATAATAAACTCACAATTATTAGCAATCAATATGAAAAAGGAGACCGTTGTGCATTGAACATGTCTTGTGTCAATAAATCATTGGAGCCACTGAATGTGTCTTTATTTTACTTTACTTCCTAGTTCAATATACTGCACTTACTTAAAAAGGATTTGGAAGTACCGAAAGGGAAGATAAATACATTCTGGAACGATGCATTTTGTAATTTGTCAGAAGTCAAATCAGTGGATACTGACATTAGTGACTAAAATGCTGTATTCACACAATCCATATTGTTCAACCCATTCATAAAGATAATTGGTAATATGTGCTGTTATAAGTAACAGTGTGAAATGTTATCATTATTATTAATGATTTTATATCATCGATTATTAAAAAAAATGTACACATTTAATGAATTTGTAGATACTCAAAATGTTAATATTAATTTTGTAGAATGCTATGGTATGAAGAGCTTGACGATACCAAAGGGGAACTCAAAATCCGTATATCGAAGAACAGACAACACTATGGCCAAATGAAATACGTACAAAAGGATAAACAACGATCAACAAAACATACGTTTATATAAAACATCGAGTAACACGAACCCCACTATTATTAGTGCACTTTAAAATAATTGGAATCAAATTATTATGGATAAAACTATAAAACTTGACAGACTATTGTGTAAAATAGTTATAAATGTTAAAACAGAAAACAAATTGTGTAAATATATTTACAAATAATTTTTTCAGAGGAATTGGCAAGAGCCTATTAATTGTCACAACAAATGAGAAAACGAGTTAGAAACTTCCGTAGAAGGTTGACATGATATTTATTCAATGTGATTATGCATAACAATAGATACAAAAACATATTTATGAATAGAAAATCTGTTACATCTATTTTGAAATTGTAACTTTGTTCAAGATGTTTGCTTTGCTCATAGCAACTTTTTTTTAATGATTTTTGGTATTACTCCACTATTGCATGCACGGGAAATAACTCTTGGAATATCTAGAAATTACATTATATTTACAGGGAATCATATCTTGCTCAGTGTATCATACATTATATATACAAGTATGCATGCATAGGGAAAATCACACATTTACAAAAGACACATACATTATATATACAAGTGTGAATGCATAGGGAACATCACACTCTTACAAAAGAAATATAACATTGAACCTCTAAAGCCATATCTATTAATATTGCGAAATATATTCTTAATATTATTTCTTTTCCTTAAATCATTTGTAAAATAAGTGACCAGCTTTTGAAGTTGATATTACAACTATTAAGAAAAAAATATAAACTGTTCATTTTCTATAAAAAAACTTATCAGAGTTGCTTTAAATGATAGTAGATATATTTTCCATAATTGTGTTAATATTGATGATATACTATGAATTCAGGGTTGATACACCTTTTTGTTAGAAAATTCCATGACTTTTCAAGGACATTTCCATGATATTTTTGAGTTTTTCCAGGACCAACTTTAAGCACAGCAACGACTATCAGTAAAGCCGTCAACAGCTGTAAGCAAAACCCTCGGTAATGATACTATCTATTATGTTCTAACTTTTGTAGAAAGTATAAGAAAGTATCTATCATGATCAGCACACTTAGTAACCATTTGATGCAAAATATAGTACACATTGTTCATGCCAAAGTGACATGAACTACCATCCAAGTGGAAGTGATCAGTTTTCTATTTAAATTTAACAAAATTATAGTATTACTTCAATGTTCAGCTGTTCGTTTTTTGAGTTGCTAATTTAGATATTCATCATATAAGAGATAATATATATCCCCCTTCTTTCGAATGATTCCATTCCATAAAATATTGATAGATTCCAAAGACTGCAAAATAACGTGCCTTCTGTTCTCCAAGGGCCATTTGTTTGCTATCATACCGTCTGGAATTATGCTCTGAAAAACCTGTGCAATGTCTGTACAACTTTAATGACATCTGTTGTTGCCAAATACTCCGCCAACTATTTTGTGTAGGATGGACACTGGCTGGTTCAACTTGTTTTGTAGTAATCCACTTTAACAGCCTCAAATTGATTGCTGCTTTATTTAAGAGTTCAGAGTGTTTTGTTGAGTCTATGTGATTTTTAAGTGCATTGTCTACCAAAGTACTGAAGTGAATATTAATTCTACACACATTAACTCATGCTTTAAATTCCTTTTGCGTTTGAGACAGACACTTATATTCTGGCTTTTCTAGCCTTTTAATATCAAAGGGACAATTTCCAGCTATTTCGTGGTAAAACAACTACAAAATGTTGTATCTGTATGCGGAAGCTGTCAATTTAAAAATATGGAAATACACACCTCATAAGTAAACGATCTTTAAAAATTGGAAGATGATTAATTTTTTTAGATCAGTATGTTTAGTGATCTTCCTGTGAATTTTAAGGCAGTTTCACCAATATTTGAAATATCAAATTCCTTTTGATAAAAACATCATTTTGTTTTGCTCTCACTGCTTCTCCTGTCCAGCCATTTGTTTATATTCAGGGTTATCTAACCACTTGATTTGAAAATGGCAGTTGCCTGGCATTTTTACAAGTCAAGAGTACGTTTTCCAATATATGGTTTCCTACTGCAACACCGTTTAATGCAGGAAACTGTAGAACATTAGGAAACCAGTCTATACATCCGTTTCATATTTAAAATAATAATTTTAAAGAAACGAACTTAAAATCCTTATTTTACATTTACCGCAACGGGAGCCTTGCATCAAGTACGTCAGAAGGAAACAGTAACGACAGACATCGGGAGAATTTCTTAATATTAGATGCTCGAATACATGCAATAAAGGTTACAGCTCAAATAATAAATTTCCAGGACTATTCAATGACTTTTCGATAAAATACAGTTGTCCATGACTTTTAAGGGTGTAGGCCTGGGGTATGGCAGACAACTCAATTTCCAGTGTCCTCTCAAATATATGGCCATCTGTGCGTTTTATAATCCCCCTCAATTCCAAGCTGCATGGCAACACATATTGGTTACATTATATATGGACAGTTTAAAAAATAATGATTCCGTTTCCTTTAGCCTTTCTGTCTGGAAATAACGTTCCCCTGCTGATGTCTTATACAAATAAAATGGTCACATTGAAAAACTTAATACTGAAATATATTGGAAGGAAATAAATCAATATATTGAAAAGAAACTGTCATATTTGAATAAATTTAGTGTTTTCAGAAGTGATTTTGAAACTGTATGATGTATGTTTTGTGAAACACATTTGCATTGCCCCATGAACATGTTTGCACTGTTTTGACCTTCTCATAATAATTAGGAGACCCGAAAATGCCATGAGAGTTAACAAGATATGCTTACATTGTGGTCATTTTATACATTGTAATATTTTTTTGAATTTTGTATATTTATTTAGCAGTCCATGACATTCTGTGACTATTAGTAGTTCACACATGTCACAACAGAATATGACAATCGTAATTTTATGCTTTGGCTTGTCTAATGTTAATACAATTCCACTTTTGCATAAAATGCTCAATTTCGTTAGTAAAACATCATACTGGTATAATTTCTTATCCATCTATAAATAATAATGGTTATTTGCAAGGAATTTATGCATTTTGTAAACACACCACCTCACTCGCAAACTTTGCATCTTTTTTCAGTTTGCAGGTGAAATGTCAAACTCTCACATGTATAAATTTCCTCAAAATAACCTTTATTCCTATAATATATCTGATTGCTGACAGTTTGAGAAAGATTCATATTTCAGAAAAAAGAGAGAAAATAACTTTTCAAAGGTTGATATACCAACGTGTAGATTAATTTTTTGGTAGTAAAACAATGGAAAGCTATGATTGAGGAAGCAATGTAATACTCCCACTGAAAAGATCTTTACCTCAGACAACAAAAGAATAACCAGAATCAAATGAATACAACTGCAGGACATAATTTGAAGGAATTTAGCAATACAGCTGGGTTGCTGTCTAGATTTTTGTAATGAGTTAATCAAGTAGAGCCCACCTCAAACCACCCCTCCCCCTCCCCAACCGACATGAAAATTAAAAAAGACAATTGCAGTAATTTGGACATCCACTATGTCAAGCTATGTCAAATATAAAAATTCAAAAGCTTTTTGTTATTGGTATCTATTTTTTTAATCTCATAAATAAAGAAACAGCAAAGGATGAGTGTGCAATAACCTTCTATGACAATATTTTTCTGGGTGCCATCCATGAAAAACATAATTTTAAATATTTTAAAAATCCGATGGTAAACGTTTGTGAAATGTGATGCTATAATGTCTATATGTATATTCTTTACTGTGACATTTTTTGGTGGAAATTAATTGACAGGATTTTTTAATATCCGATTTTAATACCAGGGTGGTATCTCAGGGTATCCCCCCTTTTTATCAATTTCAACTGTGTTGCCGTGATTATCTCCAAACAAGACATTCATATATGCTATAGCTATTTCATAATTATTCAACAATAAAACTCTCAATGGTATTATGGCCAAAATATTCTCATTCAACCAGAAATAAATGCGTATATATGTTAGAAGCTTCCGAAACTAGTATTACCATCTGGCGTCGGGAATACCATTAACATTGCTATATTTAGGATGTGCTATAGGGAAAATGGCACAGTGAAATTTCTTGAAACTTTGGCAGATAATGTATTTAGACATAGTTATTCAATGATGCAAAAAAAAAAAAGAACTATGGGAAAATTCTAGGGTTATCCTGGCCTACACCGTTCAAGGCATTTATTTTTCAAAATAAAAACCCATGACTTTTCCAGGATACCAAGACCCGTACGAACCCTGTATGATTTTGTTGTTTTTTTCGCAGTCAGTTTAAACAAAATTACAATGTTATTTTTGAAATCGCTTTTATCGAAAATATTGAAGGCAATAATATCTTCGAAACTATGTGAGTGACCATCTGTCAATTTAAAATCACTGAGAAATAATGTATATAAATCTACTAATGTTACAACGTAGAAGTAAACTCAACTTTTAATGTTACGAGCCCCACCATCCAACTAGAGTGAACACATATGACCCGGATGGTAAGTAGTTCCTACTCCACATGTACCACTCTTCCTGCTACTCTTGCTACAAACCCGTTGATAAGTGATGAATGAAGAAAAGATCTCTATTGTCGTAAGGTTTCGTTCCTAACTGGTCCTCACTGTCAGTATCGAGGTGTATCTCAATTCGTGAAGCATACCTAGCTATATATGTGATTTATTTTATTTAAAACTCAACGAGATAGATGCGATCAACAAACTCACCCAACCTAGAATTAATTTGGGAACGTAAAATTAAAGGATCCGGATAGATTATTTTAATTTGTCTCGAAATGCCTCTTTTTGAACTCTACCTCATCCGAATAAAGGACATGATTGACATGATAATAATCAAACGAGGTCAGATATAAACTGTACTGATGTACTTCCTGATCAAACAACATACAGCAGCACAGCCTTATAATAACTCCTCAAGTGTTAAACACAATTTCAAAGTTTTACTTGTCCTAGCCTTCCACATGTCTTTAAGATATTATAAATTTAAGTAAGCAAACGCCCTGCTATGAATCGAGTTACTGAAACATTAAATATTGACTTGATATCCCTACTAGTCCGACGATATAATTCGACCGTTAATTCCAAGAAATGCATTGTTTAGTATAAAGCTGAATGTTTAAAAAATAAAAACGGAAAACGCATCAACATCATTCACCAATTAAACAAACATTTTGTATGTCTTTATTTCAAACGCAATGCAAAAATGTATTCATATTTTCCTTTATATTTTTCAATTTCTGAGATTTCCGGTAACATATTTGGTTTCCAATCTTTTGCCTTTGGTGATTATTCCAGAAACTCGTCGTGTCCATTACATTATTCTTAATTAAGGGTTGATCGCAATTTGTGTTCGGTTCATGAAGAAATAACCTAAATCAGGTTGTACAAACCGTGTAAACCGCGTTTCGACCAATCCTTGCAAAATAATTCAAACTTTATTTGTTATGATGTTGAAAAATATATTTATTTGTTCAAAATAAGACAAATAATCGGAAATAAATTTAAATAATCCCAAGCGTGACATAAAGAAAACATGACCCGAATCGAAGACCGATTTCATGTGGAAATCGAAGCGAACATCACAACACGGAACTAAACGGGCGAATTTAAACGCACGTAACATTGTTGTGGTCATTTGTGAGATAGATACAGTGATGAATTCAACTTAGCCAAAGGAAACCAATGCTTCAGTAGTTTACCTATCAGCAGCAGCCCATTATCAAGGAAGCCATGATATGAACTAAAACGAAGGGGTCATCAAGAATTGACATGGATATATTATTACTTAATTTCTTCATTCAATTTGTGCTCAAAATCTTTTAGAAGTGGTCATAAACATATATGCTTCATTTAAATAATGGAATAACACACATTTTATTTGGAATGCGATATCTCATATCAAACTATGGTTGTGCAATAGGCATTGTGTACCTTATCAATTTCACCGGCTGTGTATTGGATATAACGGATTTCTTTTCCAGACTGAGTACTCAAGACAAGGTCGAAGTGCGCTAAAAGAAATTCGCTATTTCCGAAACGGGCAGCTTCTCCTTGTTCAATAATAATACCATTTTAAAATCGGTTTATTGATCTATATAAATATGGGGAAAACTCCCCATCAAAGGAACATTTTAAGGTTTCATTCAGTGACCTCTATATATAAGATTAAGTGTATATCACTGTCTGAAGAAGATTAGCCTTAGTGATTACGATAATATCTCATTAATTTCCATGTTCAATCAACACCGTCGTGGTACCAACAACATAAGATTAAATTATATATTATAGATATTACGAATTCTACATGTTGATGACTATTATTGACATGATGTAAGTAGTATTGTAATATACAGTTAGTAGGTCTTGTATTGATTGTTAAAACTAAAGTTCATCTTCCTCAGACATAGATATCAGTATTGGGTGTTGGTTAACCTGTATTAAGCTATTTAGTTTGCTCACTCTCAAAGATGTAAATTATTATCTAATATTCAATCGTGCCTGGTGAAGATTATTTAAACAACGCCGTCCAATATTTTATTTAATTAAAGTTAATACATGTCCTCAGTTTAGTAAGGTTTACTTTTAATACTATAAGAGTTTTATTTGCTTCATTTGGAATTCCATAATTATCGTTGATATATGAATTAATGTTAATAATGGATCAACTCTTTCTCATTCTTGAGTGCATACAACACGGAGGACACAATCAATAGACAGTTTGATCCTGATACAATGCTCGGTTTGAGAGTGTAATGTTATCCAGAGGTTGTCAATCGGGATACAACATGCATTAAAATCTAAAATCTATTGATATTGACATTTGTTGATCAGTGACCTTTTTGGAAAGTTTATTGTGTAAGTCTATTTAAGTTGTCCGGTCGTTTGAATTTAGTTTTAATCATGTCTTTGATATGTATATAAATGTATCATGCAATCTGATACTGGTTCATTGGACTTTCCTAATTATCGTTAATATATGAATTAATAATAACTATTAATCAACTCTTAGTTAATGTCTTGATTGCATACAACACTAAGCACCAAGCCAGTAGAGAGTCAATTAAGATACAAAAGGGTATATAGATTTAAAGTTATTTATTTTGATATTTGTTGATCAGCTACTTTTTGAAAATGTATTGAGTATATCTTTTTCAATGATTCGGTAGTTTGAATATAGGTGTAATCATGTTTTTCATATGTATATAAATGTAACATAATGTATGAGATCCGCATTTTCAAACATTATTTTTTTTACTAGTTTGAGAAATCTATAAACTGTTGTATATGTTTGACCTTATTCAAGTATATGAAACTGTATATATAATGGTACCACATTAAATAATTATTTTATTATATATTATTTTAGTTGTATACAAATGGAAACTGTCTACTGGTCTATGGATCACAATATGGACTGACAATAATACAATGTGACAAGGGAATAATGTGAATGTGTTCTTATTTATATTTTGTAAAAAAAATAGCATTTACTGCTCGTAAAGAATAAAATTCAGCACAGTTTTAACGTAAATATTAATCAAGGGCATGTATATGGTGTTTGTTCATTGTCAACATTGTTCGTATTATAATATTTGAAGCTTAAATCCTTATATACACCAAAGAACAGAACAAGTTTGACGGATAAATGGACAGAATAAAAGCTACATAGCATACCGATAGTTGTATTTATTGATTGATCAATTGATATATTTAACGTTTAATGACCATTACAATTGTCCTAGTAGTGTATTCATGTGTTGCATGTAAAATATTATTATGTGGTATCGGTTATTTTAAATTTAAGAGTGACATAAAAATATATAAGTCTGTAATATAATGCAACGTACTGTGAAACAACAAGTGCAAATTAATATAATATATCAATATAGTTAAATGTATGGACAGATGAGATACACAAGTACTTCTGGCCTCGACATTGACATTTGGCCGATTGTCATGTACCAGTGAAAGCTGACATCGGACAAGTAAATCTTCCATCATTGCTGTCCGAAGGGACAAGTGAAAATATGACTGTTCTAACTTTTGGAGGTTATTTTCTATGATAAAAATGTGTTGCCATGTCATTTTGACAGACAAAAACCTCGTAAATAATTATTTCAATGTGTCTTAAAATATCGATTTCCGTTGAAGTACACTGTCATCGCTAATTATAAGCATGAACCAAGAGATATTCCGAACATATAATTGATCCGTATCTGCTCAGCGATTTGATTAAATAACAACAGGCATTAAGTAATTTTAATGAAATACAAATCGATATGTTTATAGTATTTCCTTCCCCTACACAATAATTCCCTGGAAACGTTAATAAAATGTCCATCCACATGGATTTATATCCCCTGATCTTAGAAAGTACGGAGTTACAACAAGCGGCGGAAATCAATTCAACCAGAAAGCTGTTTAATGTTAATTTTCCATTGAGGGACATTCAGTAGTTGATTTTGATAGTACGCAATTTGCATTCAATAGATGGTGAACAACGACGTTCAAAACATCTTCATTCTTGGATTAAATCAACATTACAGGATTACTGGTTATATGGGTCTGCTATTCGAGAACCAAACTTAGAAATTTACGATTAGACACCCATACCATGAATGCATGGTTTAATACCAAATACTTACCTTACAGGTGATTATAAAGTTTATATAATTAAATAAAAAGAACTATACTGAACATAATACTTACTAGTCACTGAAAAAGAAATAAATGTAAATAATTAGTAATAGATTAAAACTGCCATAAATAAACCTGCAATACAATAATAATGAATGTTTAATGTAGTGATGGTCTATACAATGGAAACATTATATTGTGTAGGTGAAATACAAACGACTGAAGTGATCTTACTACTGTAAATAACATAGATATGTTACTCATATGCGGTAGTCGATCAATAAATATAAATGTGACAGTGAAATTTAATGTACACATTCATGTAATAAAACAGAACTATGACATCGGTACCCCGGACTATTACATGTACAATGTATTATAATATCTCATATTTTATAAATTTGTAGATACGTATAATGTTAATATTAATCTTGTAGAATGCTATGGTATGAAGAGCTTGAAGATATCAAAGGGGAACTCAGAATCCGTATATCGAAGAACAGACAACACAATGGTCAAATGAAAAAAAATACAAAAGGATAAACAACGATCAACAAAATATATAAATATATATAAAACTAAGGATCGAGTAACGCGAACCACACTATTATTGGTGCACTTTCAAATAATTGGAATCAAATTATTGTGCATAAAACTATAAAACTTGACAGACTATTGTGTAAAATAGTTATAAATGTTAAAGTAGAAAACAAATTGTGTAAATATATCTAAAACATATTTTTTTCAGAGGAATCTGGAAGAACCTATTAATTGTCACAAGAAAATGGGAAAACGAGTTAGAAACTTCCGTAGAAGGTTGGCATGATATGTATTCAATTTCATTATGCATAACTATAGATACAAAAACATATTTATGAATAGAAAATCTGTTAAGTCTATTTGAAATTGTAACTTCTTTCACGATGTTTGGTTTGATGTTGAACAACTTTTTTCAATGATTTGTGGTATAACTCCACTATTGAATGCACGGGAAATAACTCTTGGAATATCCAGAAATTACATTGAATATACAGGGAATCATATCTTGTTTAGTGTATCATACATAATATATACAAGTGTGAATGCATAGGGAAAATCACACACTTACAAAAGACCTATAACATTGAACTTCTAAAACCACATCTATTAATATTACGAAATATATTCTTAATATTAGTTCTTTTCCTTAAATCATTTGTCAAATAAGTGACCAGCTTTTGAAGTTGATATTATAGCTATTAAGAAAAAACATAAGCTGTTCGTTTTCTATAAATAAAACGGATCAGAGTTGCTTTAGATGATAGTATATATATTTTTCATAATGGTGTTAATATTAGGGATGGCAACGAGAACCTGGTTAACCGGGTACTCGGTCGAACGTCCGATTATCGAATACGAAAAAACGATATTCGTTTACTCGGAACACTTTTTTTTTGGAAAATAATGATAAAATTTTCCCGACAATACAAAATTAATGTTAGATATAATAGGACGTTTTGATAAAATACAGTTTTCCATTACTTTTAAGGGCATAGGCCTGGCGTATGGGAGACAACTCTATTTTAAGTGTCTTCTCAAATATATGGTCATCTGTGCGTTTGATAATCCCCTCAATTCCAAACTTCTTGGCAACACGGATTGCTTACATTGGATATGCACAGCTTAAAAATGACTCCTTTTCCTTTTACCTTTCTATAGCTGTGCTCCTTGTCTTTTTTTTTTATCTTATTACTGATAATAAAAGGGTGTTATTATTATATTCTTGTGCCCACAAAATATCATTGAGATATCTCTTTCCAGCAAAAATTGTCATCTAAATATGTAGTCAAAAATGCCAGGAGTGTAACACATGTTTGTGTGAGAATCGTTTTTCCATTGGATTAGAAGGGTTTGTCAAATGCAAAAATAGTAAATATTTACACCAGAATCTTATATATTATGAAACTATAGTACAATTGGTTTATTTGTCTGGAAATAACTTAATAATGCTGATGCTTTATATAAATAAAATGGTCACATTGAAGAACTTAATACTGAATATATTGGAAGGAAATAATTCAATCTATTGAAAAGAAACTGTCATGTTGAAATAAATGTAGTGTTTTCAGAAGTGATATTGAAACTATATGATGCATGTTTCATGAAGCATATTTTAATTGCCCCATGAACATGTTTGCACTGTTTTTACATTCATATAATTATTAGGAGACCCGAAAATGTCAGGAGGGTTAACAAGATATGTTTACATTGTGGTCATTTTATACATTGCTATATGTTGTTGAATTTTGTGTAAATTGCAAGCAGGCCATGACAGTCTGTGACAATTTGTTCACTCATGTCACTACAGAATATGAAATTCGTATTTTTTTGCTTTGGCTTGTCTAATTCTAATATAATTCCACTTTTGCATACAATGGTAAATTTCGTTAGTCAACATCATGCTAGTGGAATTTCTTTTACATCTATAAATAATAATGGCTATTTACAAGGAATCTATGTATTATGTTAACACACCATCTCACTCGCACATTTTACATATTTTTTTCCAGCTTGTAGGTGAAATGTCAAATTCTCACGTGTAAAATTGTCTTCAAAATAACATATATTCCTATAATATATATGGTTGCTCACAGCTTAAGAAAGATTCATATTTCAGAAAACAGAGAAAATAACTCTTCAAAGGTTGATATACCAACGTGTAAACTCATATAATGGTAGTTAAAAAATGGAAAGCTATCATTGGGAAAAATTTAATATCCCTGATCCTCTCACCTCTTCCCTCCTACTAAAAAGATCTTTATCTTAGACAACTAAAGAGAAACCAGAATCAAATGAATACAACTGGAGGACAGAATTTGAAGGAATTTAGCAATACAGCTGGGTGGCTGTCTGGATTTTTGTAATGAGTTAATCAAGTAGAGTCCACCTAAAACTACCCTTCCCCCTCCCCCAACCGACATGAAAATAAAAAAAAGGACAATTGCAGTAATTTGATAATATGGACATCCACTATGTCAAACATAATAATTCAAAAGCTTTTCGTAATTGGTAACTATTTTTTTAAATCTCATAGATAAAGAAACAGGAAACGATGGGTGTGTAATAACCTTCCTTGACAATTTCATTTTTTTCTGGGCGCCATCCATGAAAAACATAATTTTAAATATTTAAAAAATCCGGCGGTTAAAGCTTGCAAAATTTGGTGCTAAGATATCTATATGTATATTCTTTACTTTGAATTTTTTTGGTGGAAATTAATAGACAGGATTTTTTAATATCAGATTTTAATACCATGGTTGTATCTCAGGGCATCCCTCCTTTTTCCCAATTTCAACTGTTTTGCTCGTGATTATCTCCAAACAGGAGATTTATATATGCTATAGATATATCCTAATTATTCAACAATAACACTCTAAATGGTATTAAAGCCAAAATATTCTCATTCAACCAGAAATAAATGCGTATATCTATTAGAAGCTTACGAAACAAGTATTACCAACTGGCGTCGGGAATACCCTCAAAATTGCTATATTTAGGATGTGCTATGGAGAAAATGGTACGGTGAAATGTCTTGAAACATTGGCCGATAATGTATTTAGACATAGCTATTCAATGATCGAAATTAAAAAAAAAAATGAACTATGGAAACATTTTGGGGTTAACCAGGCCTATGCCCTTAAAGGCTTTTATTTTACATAATAAAAACCCATGACTTTTCCAGGATTCCATGATCCGTGCGAACCCTGTATGATTTTTTTGTTTTTTCGCAGTTAGTTTAAAAAATACAATGTTATTTAAGAAATCGGTTTCATCGAAAACACTGAAGGCAATACTAGCTTCGAAACTATTTGAGTGACCCTCTGTCAATTTAAAATCACTGAGAAATAATGTATATAAATCTACTAATGTTACAACGTAAAGTAAACTCAACTTTTAATGTCATGAATTTTTATTACATTTCATGTAAGGTTCAATTTTTCTGATAGCACAACTTTTGTGATTTGTCGTTTTAGATACTTATTCGTGAATGAGTTAAATAAGACTATATATAAATCAATGTTCCGTAGACTAAAAATGTTGGATAGTTCTACACCTAGAAGAAGAAATATGGGTGTAGGAAAACTTTGCAGATGCAAATGAAGTAATATGAAAGACATTACAATGTCCAAAAGATGACACACAGAACCAAGGAAAAAGCACCACAAACCATGCCATAAAACTAGAGTGAACACATATGCCCCGGAAGGGTAAGTAGTTCCTACTCGTGCTACTCTTGTTACAAACCCGTTGATAAGTGATGAATGAACGAAGCATCTCTGTTGTTGTAAGGTTTTGTTCCTAACTGGTCCTCACTGTCAATATCGAGATGTATCACATTTCGTGAAGCATACCTAGCTATATATGTGTTTTTTTTTACTTAACACACAACGGTATAGATGCGATGAACAAAATCACCCAACCTAGAATTAATTTGGGAACGTAAAATTAAAGGATTCGGATAGATTATTTTAAATTTTCTCGAGATGCCCCTTTTTGAACTCTACCTCATCCGAATAAAGGACATAATTGACATGATAATAATCAAACGAGATCAGGGATAAACTATACTGATGTACTTCTTGACCAAACAACCTACAGCAGCAGAGCCTTATAATAACTCATCAAGTATTAAACAACAAAGTTTTACTTGTCCAAGTCTTCAACAGCGTCTTTTGGACATCAGAACTGTAAGTAAGCAAATGTCCTGTTATGAATCGAGTTACTGAAGCATTACATATTGCCTTAATATCCCTACTGGTCCGACGATATAATTCGACCATTAATCCCAAGAAAGGTATTGTATAGTATCAAGATGAATGCTTTAAAAATAAAAACACAAAAAGCATCAACCTCATTCACCAATTAAACACACATTTTTTATGTCTTTATTTCAAACGCAATGCACAAATTCATATTTTACTAAACATCTTTCAATTTCTGAAATTTCCGATAAATTATTTGGCTTTCCAATCTTTTTCCTTTGATGATTATTCCAGAAAGTCGTCGTGTCCATTACATTTTATTCAATTAAGGGTTTATGGCAGTTTGTGTTCGGTTCATAAAGAAATAACCTCAATCAGATTGTACACACCGTGTAATCTGCGTTTCGATCAATCCTTACAAAATAATGCAAACTTTTTTTGTTAAGATGTTGAAAAATGTATTTAATTTTTCAAAATAAGACAAATAATCGGAAATAAATGTAAATAACCCCAAATGTGCATCACTTAAAGAAAAACACCTAAGACAACGGCACGCGACGCCTTGAGAGTGACATTTATTGTTAGATTCAGTACATTTACAAATAACCTCAACATTTTAATCAACCTACGTCCTTATAGTGTTTTAAAATAATCGTTTTTTAGCATTTGTTTATTTAATTTTAAAAAATGCAATAGAAAAACGGCATCCCGAAGACAGATCTTGAAAACATTTTTAACAGTCAACATACTTGTTCATTAAATACGATATTTTCATATGTCAAAGAAATCAGGGATTGAACGTAGCAAGAAAAATCCCATTGAACTCGGAAAAAAAGGGGGGGGTTCTTGCATATTTGGCCTTTCAATCCCTTCGCACATTTAATTAAATGAAATTCAACGCTTTGCCACACATTTTTCTTGAACAATAAGATATCACCAATCCGCCTGTTCCTTCACTACTTGTGTTGATGATCGTTATGCCGTTGTTATGTACTGTTTTAGTGATCACCATGCTACGTTCTCTTTAATGTGATCACGTGACCTCTGTGATTGATTCCTAATATTTTTGTTTTCACTTTGATTTGATCACATATAATTGTATTGGTTTATGGCTTAAATGAATAAAATTAATGCATGTTCGCGTGTATTGAACCAAAACGTAAAAACACTTTTTTGATGGATTTTCGATTGATGGACAACCTTAACATGACTGCGTGAATACAACACTGAGGACCAAGCAAGTAGAGAGTATATCTTTTTCAATGATTCGGTAGTTTAACTATATGTTTAATCATGTTTCTCATATGTATATAAATGTATGATAAAATATGAGACCTGAATTTTCAATAATTACTTTTTACTAGTTTGATAAATCTATAAACTGTTTTGTATGTTTTACCGTTATTCAAGTATACGAATCTATATATGTAGTGATACTACATTAAATTATATTATTTTAGTTGTATTCAAATTAAAACTGTCTGATCTATGGATCAATATAAGAACTGACTAAAACACAATGTGACAACAGAATTTGGTATTTTTGATATTTTGTAATAAAATCACCTTCATTGATCGTAAAGAATAAAATTTAACACAGTTTTAACGTACATATTAAAGAACGGCATTGATATGGTCTTTGCCCGTCGTCATCATTGTTCGTATTATTATATTTGTAGCTTAAATCCGTATATACACCAAAGAACTGAACAAGTTTGACAGATAAATGTACAGAATAAAAGCTACATAGTATACCGATAGTAGTATCGATCGATTGATCGATTGATATATTTAACGTTTAATGACACTTACATTGGTCCTATGCAGCGTATTCAGGGGTTTCATGTAAAACATTATTATGTGGTGTCGGTTGTTTTAAATTTAAGATTGACATAAGAAATATATAAGTATGTAATATAATACACGGTACTGTGAAACAACAAGTGTAAAGTAATATATCAATACAGTTAAATGAATGGACAGATTAGATAAAGAAGTACTTACCTTACAGGTGATAATAAGATTTACATAATTAAATAAAAAGTAACTATAGTGAAGAGAATACTTACGCCTGACTGAAAATTGAATAAAAGTAAATAATTAGTCATAGATTAAAACTGTCATAAATAAACATACAATACAATAATATACAACTTTTAATGTTATGATGGTCTGTACTATGAAAACATTATACAGCGTAGGTAAAATAAAAACCATTGAAGTGATCTTACTCCAGTAAATAACACAGATATTTTACTCATATACAGTGGTACATCAATAAATATAAATGTGCTATTGAAATTTAATGTACACATACATGTAATAAAATAGAACTATGACATCGGTATCCCCGGTGTATTACATGTATTAGAATACCTCACATTTTATAAATTATTACGATTGTGAAATGTTTTACATATATGTAATAAAACAGAACTATGACATCGGTATCCCCGGTGTATTACATGTATTAGAATACCTCACATTTTATAAATTAATACGATTGTGAAATGTTTTACATATATGTAATAAAACAGAACTATGACATCGGTACCCCCGGTGTATTACATGTATTAGAATACCTCACATTTTATAAATTAATACGATTGTGAAATGTTGTACATATATGTAATCAAATAGATTTGATGATTTGATTTTTGGTGTTTAACGCCACTTTCAACAATATTTCAGCTATATCATGGCGACCAGTTTTAGTGGTGGAGGAAGCCGGAGTACCCGGAGAGAACCACCGACCATGGGCAAGCAACTGGTAAACTTTATCACTTGCGGTTGCGAGTCGAGTGCACCCTTTTTTGTAATTTACAAAGCCGGGCGCGAACCCACCCCGTATTGGTGATAGGCTTGTATGAGTTGTTATATCCAGCGACCTAACTCATTGAGCCGCTCGGGCCCGTTGTTTTTCATTGGATATTTATCATTCCTGATATACTGTACTGTACTTCGCACATGCGTATTGTCGGAAAAATCATTGATACCATTGCTGACTCGTTTTATATGTTTTTACATGAAGGTAGTAAAAACAATATGTTAGTTTTACCTCTTTACATATTCATTTACCAGACAAAAATGCATCTACCGACATTGACTTTGGCACATGCTGGGTACACAAAAAATGCAACCAATCTAGACACTACCAGTAAATAAATGTTAGAGAAAACGGAATGGACAGACAAGAATGAACAACACAGATAAAGAGGTAACATTTGACGCAATAAAAATAACGAGGATGCGCAACAGAAATGATTTATCAGATGAGCAACACGGACTCCGCCAAATATACAGAACGGGTATTTGTCTATATATGAAAAAACCTACTGTCAACGTTAAGGTTAATGAATTTGGTAATAAGAAGCAGTTTTCATACAACCTTCCCTTCAGATAATAATACAGGCCATATCATGTATGATTTTTTTTTCATGAACAACACTATTTGCGTATAAAATACAACAAACGTATTGATATCGGTGCTAAAAATCTGCTACAAACTCTGACTTTTATGGATTAGTACTTTCGTTTTGGAAATTAAACGCCTGATGAAGAAGTAATGGCTTTGTCATACAGAACAATATACAGTGTGCTGTACCTTACATTAACACATATGTAATTATTATTCAAACTAAGGTTCATCTCTCTCAGGTATAAGTAACCTTATCTAATTTCGTCTATCCTCATTTGGATCTTTGGATTTCTTGGTCTGAAAGACACCTACATAGTTTGGCTTGCCAATCTTTTGATTTAGATATGATCTGTATATCTACATTTTCATATAATATTTAATTGAATCATATACCACATGCTAATTCATTTGAAGATCCAGACAAAAACGACTATATCCAAGCTGCAATGGTTCGTTTACATCCAAGATATTTGAATCACAGAACACCGGTTTACCTGTCCATTGTACTTGAGTGTAGAGTCTATTATAGTAAAACAACATGATATCCAAGGATAGTTCGGTGATAATGCTCAAACAAGTAAGTTTTTTACGAGAATTCCTCGTTACAATAAATCGAATAAGTGAGCGATAGCTGTTTCACGTAAATTGAGTAATTGTTGAGCGTTTGAATTGGCAGTGGCAGTTATAAAGCTAAGAAATACGTTTCGTTTTTAATCAATGAAAAGGATCACGGTTGTTTTAGATGACAGTTGATACATTTTTGATAATTTCAATGAAATTATATGACAAAGCATGACTTTGGCTTTGTACATTGTCAGTGTTTGGCGAATACTATTTTATGTGTGAAATCGTTTTTTTTTCGAAATCCCTGACAACACTATTAACTTCACAAAAGTGTGTCTGACTTTTTTTTAAGCATCAAAGAATGACATGCACAATGTATATTCCAATCAAGGATGTAAAAAGTGAATCGAAATCTACAATGTAAGCGTAAATACAACGGTTAATTCTCTCCGTCTGTATTACTTTACATGTAAGATCCCAGTTTTCAAATCTGAAATGTAAATAGCACGGTAAATATAATAGCCTGCTGTGTCTATATCAGAAATAACTCTTAGGAACCATAATTGTTTGGGACAGTAGCGAGGCATAAAATTGTCGTATATCTCGTATATCCTGCCAATCCACATTTAAACTCCCAACACATTATAATGTGTCACACTGTACCATACGATGGTACACTTTGAAGAAAGATCCAAATGTATGCATACGGATGTGGCGATGGTCGCACTCAAATCATGTAGCGCTTTCTAATTCAACAAAGTTTCCAAAAAATATTACTATGCTGCTCTATAATTAGAATTGTGTCATCATTAATGCAGGCAAAATGGAAACCTACATCCCCTCCCCCATAAAAAACAACAACAACAACAACAACAAAACAAAAACAAAAACAAAACTAATAAACAAACAAACAAAAAACAAAACAAAACATAAAGAAAAAAAAACCAAACAAACGATATTATGTAACATTTATAGACCATTTAATATGTGTCCTTATTCTTACTGTTTTCTATTAGGTGCAACCAAGGGTAATAACAAAATTACACAACACCGAGCAATCTTTCAAAGGAAAAGGCGAAAACGCATAAGTGAACAAACAGAACAAAATCAGTCAACAACCGGAAAACTGAGAAAACCACAATAACCCTGACTTGGTACAGGTATTTCCAAAGAAATGCTGGGTTGAATCAGATTTTACGCGCCAAACCTCCCACTTCCATTATTGTTAAAAGGTTCCGGTTGTCACTACAACAGTATTTTTAACAAAATATGTATAATAGTAGTCAACGCAGAACGATCTAACTAAACGGTCATTTGTCTTACACAATTTGATTTAAAATGAGATCTTGAATGACGTCATCTCTAAACCACAATTGCTTAATCCTTGCCGTTTATTATCGTCTCTGCAGAAGCATAATATTTTTTCGACAAGATCTTGGTGTCGGAATATATACTTTTTAAGAGATCGGATAAGGTGAATCTTATTTATAGCCCTGGTCCAGTAGCCTGTTTCTCAAATAAAGATGAAGTTTCAAGAAATCAGAACAATTACAACTGGCCTTTGCATAACGAATATATTTGTAAACTTACTGGATAAATTTATATTGTAGCATGTAATACGCAACAAAAACACCAACATTAGCTAAACAGGTGGTAAAACATCTGTACATATCAAACTTTGTAGACACGAAAACATAAACATAGTTAATCTACTAATTCAACCTGCAGTTAAACCTATTGCTAAACTCATACAAAATATCGATATAATATTTAACTACTTTTTTCAACACGAGGAAGCGATTTTTTAAAAATTATCTGCAAATCGTTTCTGTTGTATGTATACATGATCAAAGTTATTTCACGTATATTGTCCAACTTGACAATAAGATCAATCATTTTAATGAATAAATAATACCAAGGAGAAAATATTATCTTTAAAACTGAACACCAAAATGAATCGTACGATTATAAAATATTTTCTAATTGTATGTCCTTCGCTGACTTCATCAAATCCCATACTATTCTTCGAGGATGCCTATAATATTGTCAATTCACTGATATCATACCTGCGTTATTTCATATATGTATACAGGGTCGTGATGAAAAGAAGTGATTCACTTTTACTATTTATATATTCATTTACAACAAGAAGAGACAATTACAAAAATCAACAATCTATCGACTTTGACAACTTTGTTTTTAGAATTTTACTAGTTAAATGTGTCACCAATCTGGAAAATATCTGTCAGAAAACGCTAGAGAAAACCGAAGGTGTCGCAAAGAGTGGGCAATTTAGAAACATGAGACATATTGGGCTCAAGTCCTAGAACGATGGCACACAATACAGAATAAAACAATGATGAGGAACACGAACCCCCTTCGGAAAAATATTTACAACTCGGGGTATTTGTCTATACATTCATTATCATTAAAATGTCCCAATCAATGTTTAAATTGTCTTTTTTTAAATCGACTTTATTACACTTATTATGCAATCTAAATGGTTGGCATTCATTACAACGCTTAATCAAAGAGCATTAAACCGAAAGAAAACAACACTTACTCCCTCAAAATAGATATATTTGATGAATCTACAATCACAACACGATTCAAGAAAAAGGCATATCGGAATTTATATTTGACTTGCAAGTTAATTAAAGAAATATCACACAAGTAGACACGTTTTAAAACAGTATTTGAACATAGGATGTAATATAATTTCATGAAATAATTCCCATAGTTTTTGGCTGGATCTTGACTAACTTCTGGAAATTAATTTTATAACTGTCAACAGTTGTAGGTAACTTACATAATACTGACATTCTACCCTATTTGCGATGTGTGTATAACAGGAAATGACAACTACAAATAAGTAAAATCAGTGCTTATTACATACAAGATGAAATTGTAGTGAAATTAATAAGTAATCAATATGGTGAAAATTCCAGCGAATAACTTAAAAAAAATCATCTTTGTAAGCTTTTAAAATTGTAACAGACGTGTCTTAGGGTGCATTTTTTTCTAACCAAAGTTTGGCAAACGTTGTGTGTCGCTTGTTAATCGATGCAAAAGTAGAAACAAATACACCGTTTAATCAGAGTTTACTGACCCTGTTTGACCTGATAATTTGTATACACATGTTGTTGGTAAATACGCGTCCATAATTGATTCAGCGTTGAGATTAGAAACAAATGCAACAAACGATAAACGACAACATGTAGAGGTAAATTTAGCGATTGCATGGTTTGTCCAAACTTTGCAAACGTATGTTAGAAAAAATGCTCTCAACGCATAGTCATTTCTATCGTTTGTGATAGAAAAAATGCACCCTTATTCTTTTGTAAATAACAGTGTATTTGATATATATCGGAGATTTGCTTTACTTAGTAAATTGACGTAAAAGCAATAAATTGCAACACATTTGATTTCATTGAAATGTACAGGTTAAGCCTAATATCAACCTTGCAGATAAACTTGCGCATAGAACCAGATATTATTATTATTTTTGTTATTCAAGTTTTTCAATGCGAGTAAGTTTTTTTTTTTATTATCATTTGTAATTATTTTGTCTGTTGTATGTAAACTTGATCAAATCTATTTGGTGCATTTTTTCTGCTTTGATAATGAGATGAATAGTTTTCATGAACACAAAATACCAAGAAGAGAGTATTATCATTACAATTGTATACCAAGATGGACCGGAAGATAATAAAAGACATTTTAATTTGATGTCTTTCATTGGCTATTTATCATTCCTGATATACTGTACTGTACTTCGCACATGCGGATTGTCGAACAAATCATCGATATCATTGCTGACTCGCTTTAGTTGTTTTTTACATGAAGGTAGTAAAACAATATGTTAGTTTTACCTCTTTACATATTCATTTACTAGACAAAAATACATCTATCTACATTGACTTTGGCACATGCTGGGTGCACAAAAATGCAACCAATCTGGACACTATCAGTAAATAAATGTTAGAAAAAACGAAATGGACGAACAAGAATGAACAAAACAGATAAAGAGGTAACATTTGACACAATAAAAAGAGCGAGGATGCGCAACACAAATGACTTATCAGATGAGCTACACGGACTCCGCCAAAAATACAGTACGGGTATTTGTCTATATATGAAAAAAACTACTGTCAACGTTAAGGTTAATGGATTTCGTAATAAGAAGTAGTTCTCATACAACATTCTCCTCAGATAATAATACAAGGAAGCCATATCATGTATGATTTGTTTACATGAGCTACACTATTTTCGGATAAAATACAATGAACATACTGATATCGGTGCTAAAAATCTGCTACAAACTCTGACTTTTATGGATTAGTTCTTTCGTATTAAATCAAACACCTTATGTCGAAGTAATGACTGTCATACATAACAATATATAGCGTTCTGTACCTTATATTATCATATATGTAATTATTATTCAAACTAAGGTTCATCTCTCTTAGGTATAAGTAACCTTATCTAATTTCGTCTATCCTCATTTGGGTCTTTGGATTTCTTGGTCTGAAAGACACCTACATAGTTTGGCTTGCCAATCTTTTGATTTAGATATAACTTATAAATCTACATTTTCATATAATATTTAATTGAATCATATACCACATGATAATTTATTTGAAGATCCAGACAAAAACGACTATATCCAAGCTGCAATGGTTCGTTTACATCCAAGATATTTGAATCACAGAATACAGGTTTACTTCCTGTGCATTGTACTTAAGTGTACAGTCTATTATAGCAACACAACATGATATCCAAGGATAGTCCGGTGATAATGATAAAACAAGTAAGTTTTTTACGAGTATTCTCTCGTTACAATAAACCGAATAAGTCAGTGATTGCTGTTTCACGTAAATCGAGTAATTGTTGAGCGTTTGAATTGGCCGTGGCAGTTATAAAGCCAAGAAATACGTTTCGTTTTTAATCAATGAAAAGGATGACTGTTGTTTTAGATGACAGTTGATACATTTTTGATAATCTCACTGAAATTGTATGACAAAACATGACTTTGTCTTTGTACACAGTCAGTGTTTGGCGAATACTATTGTATGTATAAAATCGTGTTTGTCGAATTCCCTGACCACACTATTAACTTCACAAAAGTGTGTCTGACTTTTTTTAAAACATCAAAGAATAACATGCACAATGTATATTCCAATCAGGGATGTAAAAAGTGAATCGAAATCTACAATGTAAACGTAAATACAACTGTTAATTCTCTCAATCTGTATTACTTTACATGTAAGATCCAAGTTTTCAAATCTGAAATGTCGTAAATAGCACGAAAGATATATTAGGCACCTGTGTCTATATCAGAAATAACTCTTAGGAGCGATAATTGTTTGGAGCAGTAGCGAGGGATAAGATTGTCGTATATCTCGTATATCTTGCCAATCCATATTAAAACTCCTAACACATTCTAATGTGTCACACTGTACCATACGATGGTACACTTTGAAGAAAGATCCAAATGTATGCATACGGATGTGGCGATGGTCGCACTCAAATCATGTAGCGCTTTCTAATTCAACAAAGTTTCCACTCATCAGTTCAATTAGATTGCATAAATGAAACTAACAATAAATCAAGAAACTGGAGATACTATTTTTAGATATGTGTACAAAACAAGATGTGAAAAAGTGTGAATTAAAATGCATGGAATTTTTATGTTAACAAGCAAATGATATGCTAAAAAGCATAAGGTAAATAATTAACAACCTGGCAATGTCACCGGAGTTCCGTAGTCGTTAGATGATTATATTAAGTCTGTTTCCCGCAAAAATGAATATGTAAAGGAACAAGACGAACTTTGTTAATGTGTGTATGCGCTATGGTCCTGTAAAATACATTAAATGACTTAGACATGCTGTCCATAACTTGTTTTTAATACGACATTGTTCTCCAAGCCAATGAATACGTGATATTATAAATTTGTGCTTACGTTACTTGCACATTTACATTTCATTCTCACATATGTTTAAATCTCCTTATCTAACTGTCAAAATCGGGTGATGTTAGATCTATGTGGGCGAGGTTGATATCAGCCTGGCTATGATGGTTCGAAATAGCAGGCAAACAAATTTGTCTCGGATGAAGCTGCTGTTCTTGGTATGTCTTTGATATATGTCAGAAAAGGTATCTTGCAATTGAGATACATCAGGGAGTCCTCGGTCTAGCATATCAACATTACCTCAGAGTCTAACGCTATTTTTTCTGTTCTAAATGAAGCAGTTAATCCATTGTATTTACCTGTGGGGTTGATGTTGTAGTATTATAGATTATGCAATATGTGCAGGTGTGTGATACCTCAGCGAATGTCTAAGCAAATTGCTGAAATATAGTGTCGACTTTGAAAACGTTTGGTCATTTTAAGGGAAACAAATTATGTGGATACATATATTTATTGAGTTTTGGGGGAAATTACAGTTGTGCACCATGAGAAATGCCAAGACTTGAATATCAATAAACAATATTTTTGCAAGTTTGTTGGAAATACAAGGAATTTCAACTGACGATTTAGATAAAAAGACTTATTTTATGTCTTAAACTACATAATTTATTGGGTTAAAGCATGAATTAACAAAATTTAGAATGATGTGCACTAATTTCATGAGACGTAAAAGGGGAGACGTGCTAAATGCAAACATTTCATAGTATTTAGCTATTAACTAAACAAATGAGGCATGTACATGTCTTAAATTGTTTATTATGTTAGAAATTAGATTATTAACTGTAATATGCAAGCTAATAAGTAAGGTTTGGTATATTACACAATCTGAACTCAACGACTGTAAATGGAGATATTTTCATTAAAAATCGTCATGGGGCTACGTTTGCATTTGCACACTTATTGTTGCAAATATCAGACAGCCACAAACATAATGAGGTTTTCTTGGGTTGATATTGCATAAAGAATAGAAATTAGGCCAACAAATGGCTAAATAAATGTTTTTTTTTTCTTTAGGTGTCAAGCCACTAATTCACCAATCAGAGCTTAGAACTTATACAAAAGTAGTGCCTTTTAAAGGAAAATGTTCCTTTGATGTTGTAGTATTGTGAAAACTACTGAATGGAGTCGAATGATTAAAATTGATAAATTGAAGTAAGATATATAGGGATTATTTTGAGCCCACGTTTGATGGATTTAGTTGTATTTCAATACCTCTGTGGATGCTTTGATGCATGACCTATAAATACTGAATTTCCGTTGAATGACCGAGCTATTTTTACAGTAGGTGTTTTCCGTAGCCTTGCATTTCACTGTAAGATGCTAAACCTGCGCTGAAATTTTGACAGAACGTAGAGAAATAATGTACGTTCTAGAAAATATATGGTATTTGAAAGGTTGACCTTAAGATAAAATGCCAGGTATGGACGAAAAAATACAAATTTAGTAGAAAATGTTAAATAAATTAAATAGTGGTATTACACTTTAAGGCAACAAGAATCAAATTGAAGGTTTGTTGCTATAATGTTCAAATTAGCCTAACAATGTCACAACAGACCCAGAGTGACAATTTTCATAAAACAAATGATACGAAATGCATTGTGGTGTCAGATTACATGGTCAACATGCATGTTATGTAATATTTTGGAATGTTGCTTCCTAACACTGGATATGCATGCACAGAGGGTATTGCAACTCATTTTATTTTTATTTATACTTTTATAATTATTGGGAATGTGTTATTGAACATGTTTTTGCAGTAGAAGGGCGCATAATATTGAAAATATGATTGCTATTAAGAATTAAAAAAAAATCATCATGAAAGATAAAGATTAATGCTATTTTCATAAAGTATTAGATTACAGGTCAAATGAAGTTAGTGCAACCCACATGCATGTACAACCAATTAATATAATTACAGTGATCAATTACATATTTAAGACAAATTGTAAATCTCTAATATGCTCAGCACTTCCTAGCGCATTGCAAAATTATCAATATTTCATGAAATGCTAAGCTCTGGCTGTCAAGCATAATAATGTGAAAAACATAGATATAGTTTTGCAACAATCAGATCAATTACAAACTATAAGTACTATATCATATCTCTATACTTATTTCCACTTGGTTTGACAATTTCTGAGAATAAATGAAAACATATGGCAGACACAGTCATGGTAATACCTCATTTAGCCTTGTTTGGGCCAGTTGAACTAAAAATCAGTAAACTTGCTTAATTTCAAATTGATCAAATATCATTTCAAGTGCATTTTTGTCATGAAGATCAATCTGTTTCATCAATAGATCAAGATGATTGAATGTATAACAATGAACTTGGGTCAGTGCAGAGACAGTTAATATGAAACTCAGCTACTTTACTAAATCCATTAAACATTCGGAATATTGGCCATCTTCTATAATTGCTATTAAGTATATGCTGTATATGCTTACAATATATATATATATTGTCAAAACATACCATCACTAAATAACACTGAAGTCTATTTGACATCTGTATTAGTACTCACAAAAATTGCAGGTTAAATTCAAATCTATATTATCATGATACAATTGGGTTTTGTAGAAATTTCAAAGAAAAAACTGTCATATTTTATTTTAAAACTAACTGTACACTGTACAATGTATCCATAACCATGTATGCATTCTAAGCAAATGACTTAATACAGTTTTCAATGCTTTTTCAATTTGATAACAATATCAGTGATATTTTTAATTATGCAAAGATTTACTGAATATGTTTTGGCATGACTAAATAAACTACAATATAATTACTAGGAATTAAACTTGCATCTCTAAACAAAATTTTCTTTGATCAAAATGTGATATTGTAGCACAACCATATTTACCACCTGCGATTAAAACTTGGATTTAATTCCATAATAGTTGCATTACAGGTTTTGGGTTTGTTGTCTTATGTATTAACTGTATGGACCATGAATTTTGTTATTTAGTAAAAAGACAAACTGAAGACAAACTGCATTTCGAGAATAAGCAACTGGTATCAGATCGAATCCCTCCCTTTGTTTATTTGATCAAATCTTAATATGTGTAAATTGATCTTGATGAACAAAATATTCAGAACTTAGGTTAATGGTTTATGAAATTGAAATCATCCTTTTTTCACAGAATATATTTTTTAGGAAAATAAAACCTCTGAAAAGAGATGTTATTCTCTGATAATACATAAATACGTTTTGGTTGTCGGATATTAGTATGCATTGCAAATTGATTCTACACAAGTAGTCAGATTGGACAATTTACCTTTCCAAGCCAAGGTGTTGCTTACATTGTATCCCACTTATAAAGAAAACAAATGTAAATTCTAAAAATAATCAGAATCCCCAACCCATCAAAAGATATTTTGTATAAACATTCAAGCATTTTTTAATGTTTTCATCATTATAGTCATTAATTTGATTATTTCACAACTTGCAAACGAGTGGCGGGAGGGTGGTGTTTGAATCACCTGTACATCTGACAAAAATAGATATTGCATGCAGATCAAACATCTCGATCTTCCAATAAAAAAAAGATCACGAACATGTTGGTATCAATATGATAGAGTTCCTTGCTTAATGATCGTATTTTGATTTTCCATGTGATTTCTTCAAGTTCGGTACGACCCCCTTTTCCATCATCGCCTGATCATTTTGCTTCGGAACTTTGTCATTATTTACTTAATCTAAGGTTTACCTCTCAGCATCATTTGTTTTCAACTGACGATGTGTACATTTTCCTTTTTTTATAAAATTCTGCTACACAAGTATCAAATTGATGGTAAACATGAGCGTGTATAATTCTCGCATTTGTTAATAAACAAGCTTTATGGGGATGTCGATATCCAGATATGGGCATTGAAGAGGTGGAGCTTAGCAAGACTGACAAGCACAATAAATCATATATTGCAATCGATGTATTCAAAATAAAGATATATTCAGAAGCTGGATAGTCAGTAAATGTATATGCTAATCTTACTGTCACAAAACGAACAAGGAATCAGTGCATTATATCTGCACAAACACATTTTTCTTTCGCGAAGTTCACTCATGAAGAGTACGTTTCCATGGATGCAGCTTCATGACGTAAACTATTACAAAGAGGAACAACTCGTATGAAGCAAAACTACATGAAACAGCCGTAACACACCCGCGTAATCATAAGTTTTTCTTTATTTGTAAATCTTTCGGTGGTATGTCTTATTGATCAAAGCTGTTTGGGGTATTGGTTATATTAAGATACATAATATAAATTGTCTTAATTATGTTTTCCTTCGCACATGCGCAGTGCTAGACACGTCATTCACATCATTCCTGAGTCATTTCAAATGTTTACTTCGGACCAATATAAAAACAAACATCAAAATGTCAGTTTTGCTTCTTTATATATTCATAATTCTTCCGAAAAGTACTAAAGATAACCGTTTATAAACTTTGAACTTTTCGAAAAGTCGTCTGCCTGTTACGTTGCCAAGGAACACTGTTGCCAATGACGCATGTTAGTTTCAGATATATTTGACATGTTGTAACATTATACTAGCGACCGTCAAGTAAACTTGAATGTTGGTAGATTTCTTTATAAGATACATTTTCAAAATACTGCCTTTCACTAAAACAATGATTTATGAAAGCCTTAGTTCGCATTATATTTTTCAAATAATGTTACTCATATTAAGATCTGCTCCAAGACTTCAATGTATTATTTCTTATATTTTTTGGCTATTAAGCTCCTTAACTTTGTCTTAAA
>MJUT01030182.1:125417-180030 GCA_002080005.1 Gigantidas platifrons
TTGTATATACCACTTACGACCTTGTAATACTAGGGGGACGATATATAAATAAAGGTTCCGTAGATTGCAAAGGATGGATAGTTCCACACCTAGAAGAAGAAATATAAGTGTAGGAAAACTTTGCAGATACAAAAGAAGCAATATGAAGGACAATGCAATATCCAAAAGATGAAACAGAGAGCCAACGAAAGAGCACTACGGCCCCACCATCAAACTGGAATGAACACATATGACCTCGAAGGGTAAGTAGTTCCTACACCACATGTACCTCTCTTCGTGCTACGCTACAAACCCGTTGATAAGTGATGAATGAAGAAAGCATATCTGTTGTCGTAAGGTTTCATTCCTAACTGGTATTCATTGTCAGTGTCGAGGTGTATCTCATTTCGTGAAGCATACCTAGCTATATACTTGATTTCTTTGATATAAAAGCCAACGGGATAGATGCGATCAACAAAATTACACAACCTATAATTAATTTGTAAACGTAAAATTAAAGGATTCGGATTGATTATTTTAATT
The DNA here is from genome assembly GCA_002080005.1 of Gigantidas platifrons. Taxonomy (NCBI): domain Eukaryota; kingdom Metazoa; phylum Mollusca; class Bivalvia; order Mytilida; family Modiolidae; genus Gigantidas; species Gigantidas platifrons. The sequence goes on from MJUT01030182.1 coordinate 125,940, forward strand.
TTGCTCGAGATGTCCCTTTTTGAACTCTACCTCATTCGAATAAAGGAAATGATTGACATGAAAATACTAAAAGGAGGTCAGATATAAACTGTAATGATGTAATCTTAATAAAACAACCTACAGCAGCACATCATTATAATAATTCAACAAGTGCTATACAACATTTCAAAGTTGTACTTGTCCAAGTCTTCCACAACAGCGTCTTTTTCAGACATTAGAATTTGAAGAAAGCAAACGTCCTGTTATGAATCGAATTTGAATGTTGGAGTTAAACGCCACTTTCATCAATATTTCAGCTATGTCATGGCGACCAGTTTTAGTGGTGGAGGAAGCCGGAGTACATGGAGAGAATTACCTACCCTGGGCAAGCAACTTGTAAACTTTATCACTCGCGGCTGCGAGTCGAGTGCACCCTTTTTTGTAATTTACAAAGCTGCGCGCGAACTCACGCCGCATTGGTGATAGGCTTGTATGAGTCGTTAGATCCAACGACCTAACTCATTGGCCCACCCGGGATCCTTGTTATGAATAGATTTACTGAAGCATTAAATATTGATATAATATCCCTACTGGTCCGACGATATAGTTCGACCATTAATTCCAAGAAAGGCATTGCTTAGTATAAAGCTGAATGAAAAAAAAAAATAAAAATACAAAAAGCATCAACATCATTCACCATTTAAACAAACATTTTGATTTTGCATGTCATTATTTCAAACACAATGCAAAAATGTATTCATATTTTCCTTAACATCTTTCAATTTCTAAGATGTCGGGTAAATTATTTGGCTTTCCAATCATTTGCCTTTGATGATTATTCCAGGAGCTCGTCGTGCCCATTAAATTTTATTTAATCAAGGGTTGATCGCAATTTTTGTTCAGTTCATGAAGTAATAACCTCATTCAGATTGTTCATACCATGTAACCCGCGTTGCGATCAATCCTTACAAATTAATTCAAACTTTTTTGTGATGATATTGAAAAATATATTTATTTTTTCCAAAATAAGACACATAATCGGAAATACATTTAAATAACCCCAAAGGTTCATCACTTGAAGAAAAATTACCTAATGACAACGGCACGCGACGTTTATTGTTAGATTCAGTACATTTACAAATAACATCAACTTTTTAATCGACATACGTCCTTAAAGTGTTTTAAAATAATCGTTTTTTTAGTATTTGTTTATTTAATTTTGAAAAATCCAATAGAACAACAGTATCCCGAAGACTGATCTTTAATTTTAACAATCAACAGACTTGATCATTAAGTATTATATTTCCATATGGCAAACAATACAGGGATTGAACGTAGCAAGAAAAATCCCATAGAACTCGGAAAAAGGGATATTCCTTGAATATTTGGCCTTTCAATCTATTCGCACATTTAATTAAATGAAAGTCCACTCTTTGTCATGCATTTTTCTTGTATTGATCATTGTAATGCCTTTGTTCTATTCGGTTTTAGTGGTCATCATGCTACTTTCTCTTTAATGTGATCACGTGACCTCTGTGATTGATTCCTAATATTTATTTTTTTCATTTTGAGGAGATCACGTATAATTGTATTGGTTTATGGCTAAAATGAGTAAAAGTAATGAATTTTCGCGTGTATTGAACCAAAAAGTAAAAACACGTTTTTTTATGGATTTTCAATTGCTGGATAACCTTAACATGATTGCGTGAATACAAGACTGAGGACCAATCCAGTAGAGAGTCGATGTGGATACAAAAGGGTGCTTATATTTAAAATCTGTTTATTTTAATATTTGTTGATCAACTACTTTTGGGAAAGTTTCTAGAGTATATCTTTTTGAATGATTCGGTAGTTTGAATATATGTTTAATCATGTTTCTCATATGTATATAAATGAATGATAATTTATGAGACCGGAATTTTCAATTATTATTGTGTACTAGTTTGATAAATATATAAACTGTTTTGTATGTTTTAACGTTATTCAAGCATACGAAGCTGTATATGTAATGGCACCACAGTAAATTATATTATTTTAGTGGTGTTCAAATGAAAACTGTCTATTGATCTATGGATCACTATAAGGACTGACTAAAACACAATGTGACCAGGGAATAATGTGAATGTGATATTATTGGTATTTTGTAATAAAATCACCTAATCGTAAAGAATAAAATGTATCACAGTTTTAACGTACATCTTAAAGGAGGGCATATATATGGTCTTTGCCCGTCGTCAGCATTGTTCGTATTATACTATTTGAAGCTTAAATTCTTATATACACCAAAAAAAACCAGAAACAGTTTGACAGATCAATGTACAGATTAAAAGCTACATAGTATACCGATAGCTGTATATATTAATTGATCGATTGATATATTTAACGTTTAATGACAATTACAATGGCCCTAGTAGTGTATTCAGGGGTTTCATGAAACGCAAGTATTATGTGGTGTCGGATGTTTTAGATTTAATATTGACATGGGATATATATAAGTCGGTAATATAATACACGGTACTGTAAAACAACAAATGTAAAGTAATATAATATATCAATATAGTTAAATGAATGGACAGATTAGATACACAAGTACTTACCTTACAGGTGATTATAAGGTTGATATAATTAAATAAAAAAATAACTATAATGAACAGAATACTTACTCTACCCTGAAAAAGAAATAAAAGTAAATAATTAGTTATGGATTAAAACTGTCATAAATAAACATACAATACAATAATATAGAATATTTAATGCTGTGGTGATATATGCAATGGACACATTATACAGCGTAGGTGAAATAAAAACGATTGAAGTGATCTTACTACAGCAAATAACACAGATACATGTAATAAAGCATAACTATGTCATACATGCCGGTACCCCCGGTGTATTACATGTATTATAATACTTCACATGTTATAAATTAAAACGATTGTGAAATGTTTTACATACATGTACTCAAACCTTACTATGACCTCGGTGTAATACACGTATTAGAATACCTCAGATTGTATAAATTAATACGATTGTGAAATGTTGTACATATATGTAATCAAACAGAGCTATGACCTCGGTTTATTGCATGAATAACACAAGGAAACTCAAACTAGCATCAAAATTATATATGATATAATCATAATTATGCCACCATATACACGGGTACATTACGGGTAAAATAACCTTAAAATAATCAATTGATCAATATTGAATAAAACAATATTGCATGGTTGATGCATGGGTCGTCAAATAATGGAAATATTATATTGTATAGATGATATAGAAATAATTCAATCGATTTGCTTTCCACTGAAAAAGGCATTATACCAATAAACTTAAAAGTGTTGACGAAATGGCAACGAGTTGTGTAGATATATACGTAACCAACATATGTGTATTTGATATGTTACACTCGGATACGCAAACTAAACATTACTATGTTTCTCTATCAATAGAATTGTGTCATCATTTATACAGGTAAACCGGAAACCTACACCCCTCTCCCCCCAAAAAAAAGAACAAAAACAAAAACAAAAAACAAAAACAAAAATAAAAACAAAAACAAAACAAATAAAAAAACAAAAACCAAATGAAAGAAAAACAAAAAGAAAGAAAAACAAACAAAACGATAATATGTAACATTTCTAGCCCATTTAATGTGTGTCCTTATTCATACTGTTTTCTATTAGGTGCAATTCTCAACATATATTTGTAAACTTACAGGATGCATTTATATTGTAGCATGTAATAACCCACAAAAAACACCAACGTTAGCTAAACAGGTGGTAAGCCATCTGTACATATCAAACATTGTAGAGACGAAAATATAAACATGGTTAATCTACAAATACAACCTGCAGATAAACCTAGTGCTAAACTCATACATGTACCCAAATCATATTTAAGTACTTTTTCAACACGAGGAAGCGATCTTTTTTAATTATTTGCAAATCGTTTCTGTTCTATGTATACATGATCAAAGATATTTCACGTATATTTTCCAATTTGATAATAAGATAAATCATTTTAATGAATAAAGAATACAAAGGATAAAATAGCATCTTTAAAACTGAACACCAAAATGAATCGCAAGGTTATAAAATACTTTCTAATTTGATGTCCTTCGCTGACTTCATCAAATCCCATATATGCTATTCTTCCAGGAGGCCTATATATGGACAATTTACTGACATCATGCCTGGGTTATTTCATATATTTATACAGGACCGTGGTGAAAAGAAGTGATTCACTTTTACTATTTATATATTCATTTAGAAGAGGAAGAGACAGTTAGTCAACCATCTATCTACTTTGACGACTTTGTTTTAGAATTTTACTACTTCAATGTGTCATCAATCTGGAAAAATTCGGTCAGAAAACGTTAGAGAAAACCGAAGGTGTAGCTAAGAGTGGACAATTTAGAAACATGAACCATATTGGACTCAAGTCCTAGAACGATGATACAAAACACAGAATAAAACAATGATGAGGAACACGAACCCCATCAGAAAGAGATTTACAGCTCGTGGTATTTATCTATTCATTCATTCTCTTAAAATTTCCCAATTGATGTTTAAATTGTTTTTCCTAAATCGACTTTATTACACTTATTATGCAATGTAAATTTTTAGCATTCATTACAATGCTAAATCAAAGAGCATTAAAACGATAGAAAACATCACTTACTCCCTTAAAATAGGTCCATTTAATTGATATAATCACAAGATTCAAGAAAAAGGCATAGCAAATTAATTAAAGAAATCTCACACTAGTAGACAGGTTTTAAAACAGTATTTGAACATAGGGCGGTATATAATTTCATGAACTAATTCCCATGTTTTGGGCCGCATCTTGACTAACTTAATGATATTGAATTTAGAACTATCATCAGTTTTATGTAACCTACACAAAGCTAACATTCTACCCAATTTAACGGTTTGTGCATAACAGGAAATGACAACCACAAATAAGTAAAATCGGTGCTTATTACATAAAATATAAAACTGTAGTCTGATTAATAAGTAGTCAATATGATGAAAATTCCAGGAATTATTATTTTTTAAAAGTCATCTCCGTAAGCTTTTAAGATTGTAACAGACGTGTCTTATTCTTTTGTGAATAACAGTGTATTTGACATCTATCAGAGTTGTGTTTAACCTAGTAACATAATTGACGAAAAAGTAAGAAATTGCAACACATTTGATTTCGTTGAAATGTACAGGTTAAGCCTAGTGTCAACCTTGCAGCTACACTTACGCATAGAACGAGATATTATTACTATTTGTTTTGTTATTTAAGTTTTTCAATATGAGTTAGTGGGGATTTCATTTATTATCATTTGTATCTATTTTTTCTGTTGTATGTATAATACACCTTTCCACTCTTTTATCAATCATCAGTAGATTAACCAATCACAGCTGGAAAATTTTACACGTGGGTAAACAGCTGATTAGTGCACGTGTTGTCCGACATAACCTCGGTCAAACTTGATCAAGTTGTAACAAAGAGTATAGAAGAAAGGCAAACATTTATGTGAAAATGGTTAAAAGATGTGCTTGGGGAACATGTAATTCTGATGCAAGGTATCCAGAAAGGATTATAAATATGCAAATTTGAAAATATTGACATAAATTACATGATAATAACAATTCCCAAAGGAACTCCTCATTTAATAAGGATATTAAACAGCAACTCGGAAACAGAAATATGAAGAACTATTTTTTGATAAGCTAAAATCAATTAAGAAAACATGAAAATTTATATATACAGTAAAATTAAAACTGAATATGAAATGAATAATTATATACTCAATATTAATTATGAAGACAGAAAACATTTATGTAAAATGCGTCTATCAGATCATTTTCTTGAAATTGAAAGAGGAAGATGCACATGAATTAAAAAGTAAAATAGAATATGTAAATTTTGTGATTTAAAACAGGTTGAAGATGAGTTTAATTTTTTCTTTAGATGTAAGAATTATAACCATACTTTCCATACTTTGAGAAATATACTGTACACAGATATAAACGGAATCTGTCCCAAATTTAATGAATATGACAGAGCTAAACAATTACAATTAATTATGTCATCATCACAAATTATGCGGTTTACGATAGTACTGAGGAAAGTGGGTTCTACTGCTGCATAATTGTAATTGAATGTAGATCAATTTGTTTTCTTTGTCTATTTGACTTGTGTACGTTGTTTGTATATATTCCTGTAAAGCTGTATATGCCTTCAACATTTATACCATTCCCCTAAACCAAAAACTAATTATGAAGCACATTTACTATGGATTAAAGCCTGTGGGAGACCAGGGGCCGTGTTCTCGAAAGTGTCTTAGGACTAAGACATGTCCTATTGATTGATTGATTGATTGATTGATTGATGTTTAACATCTTAGGATAAATCTTAGTCCTAAGCCGTGTTCTCTATGGAGGTGTCTTAGGGTGGTCATAACCCCGAAATGGTAACATAATTTGATAACGGTAATGACTGTATTTCATCATAAAAAATGTTTTCACATATTAGTTCCATATCGTATATGAACCTCAGAATTATGTATATAATAACTGTAAATTAAAGAAAACAAGAAACAGGTTCATGGGATACAGCGTAAAAAATAAATGAAATGGAAAAAAAAATCTTTATTTGCATCTTATAATTTATTATGAATATTTTTATCAAGGATTTGTAATATGTTAATATTGGAAGTAATTGTTGTGCACACTATTTCTATTATTATACTTATTGCGTCGACACTTAGGACATAGTTAAGACATCCTAAGTTAGGATAGTCTTAAGACAGCTTCGAGATCACTCCTAGGACATGTCCTAAGATGGTCTTACCATCCTAAAAATCGTTCTAAGATATATCTTAGGATACTTTCGAGAACACGGCTCCAGGTCAACAACTTAATATAACAGAAGACACATATGTGTGTTCAAAGGTATCATAATGTACATTCTAATTTTATATAAGAAATAAATAATGGTTTTGATAAATTTTTGGTGTAATATATTGAATCAGTCAAATACATATATACTGTAGAAATTATTTGTTGATAAGATTATTTGATAATGAGAAAACAAACATTACATGCTACAAGTCTGTAATATGATAATAATTAGTTTCACTTTTATCATCTTACTGATAAAAACTTGTAAATTTTTATGAGGCATACTTATTGAAAATAGAGATATACATTAAATTCAACAAAATAGTATTAATAATTCCTTTTATTTATATGCGTTGTTAATTTTTTCTCATAGACCGGTAACACTTGGGTGCAATGTCCACCTCATTATCATTAACTTCACAAAAATGTATACTATGAATGTATCCCAATGTGAAATAATTATATCCCTGGTCTTTTGATCGTCCAGTAAGTGTTTTATCATTGAAATGATCATTATTTATAGTTTGTGGTAACACATCTAGCTTTGTAGTGACCGCCATTTTGTTGATTAGCTTGTCCTAGGATGCTGTGTTGCTATGGGTTGATAAGGTGAGGCGGGCTTAACTTGTGATAATGGAAAGGTGTATTGATCAAATCTATTTAGTGCATTTTTCCTAATTTACAATGAGATAAATAGTTTTCATGAACACAAAATACAAAGAAGACATTTTTATCATTGCAATTGTATACCAAGATGTACCGGAAGATAAAATACATTCTATTTTGATGTCATTCATTGTTAATTTGCCATTCCTGATATACTGTACTGTACTTCGCATATGCGTATTGTCGGAAAAATCATCGATATCATTATTGACATTACATGAAGGTAGTAAAAACAATATATTAGCTTTACCTCTTTGAATATTCATTTACCAGACAGAAATGCATCTACCGACATTGACTTTGACACATGCTGGTTACTAATGTATTTTACAATGTGTTAGTAGTCTACTCTTTTAAGATGATACCGCAAAAATGCAACCAATCTGGACACTATCGGTAAATACATGTTAGAGGAAACAGCCAACAAGAATGAACAAATCAGATAAACATATAACATTTGGCACAATAAAAAGAACGTGGATGCGCAACACCAATGATTTATCAGATAAGAACACGGACCCCGCTAAAAATACAGCACGGGTATTTGTCAATATATGAAAAACACAACTGTCAACGTTAATTTTAATGGATTTCGTAATAAGAAGCATTTCACATACAACCTTCCCCTCAGATAATAATAAAGAAAACCATATCATGTATTATTTTTTGACATGATCAACCCTATTTTCGTGTAAAATACAATATACATAATGTTTTCAGTGCTAGAAATCTGCTACAAACTCTGACTTTCGTTTTTGGTAATCAAATGCCTCAGGTCGAAGTAATCCCTTTGTCATACAGAAATTTATACAGTATACCGTACCTTAAATTAACATATATATAATTATTTTTTCAAACTAAGGTTCGTCTCTCTCATGTATAAGTAACCTCATCTAATTTCGTCTATCCTGATTTGGATATTTGGAGTTCTTGTTCTGAAAGACATTGGCTTGCCAATCTTTTGATTTAGATATAACTTATATATCTACAATTTCATGTAATATTTAATTGAATCATATACCACATGAAAATGTATTTGAAGACCCAGAAAAACGACTATATCCAATCTGCAATGGTTCATTGACATCCTAGACATTTGAATAACAGAATACCGGTTTACGTCCTATCCATTGGACTTAAGCGAAGTGTATAATATAGCAAAACAAATTATATCTGTTACGATAATTTTCTAACTAAATGAAGAACGTCTTCCATTTACTATACATTTATTATCTCTAAGCGTTCCATACAATGGCTGTCGCTACGTAGCGACGTGAAGTATTGTTACGTTATGATGGCGCGAATTGACGTTAAACTTTGACCAATATAAAATAATTGAAACTAAAATTTCACAAAGTCTATATATACAAAAAATGAGGCAATTAAAGTTCATATCTCAAGAGGGACTAATTTTACAATTGGTCGCGTTGTGATAAATCCATTTGAAGTTCTAATTTTAGCAGCGTTGTCCTTCTCCGTTTCTGAATTTTCGATTTCCAATAACTTGTGTAGTTCACATTCTTCCTGTCTGTGTGGTGTTATAATATTCAAGATAGAAGACGATGGGCTCGTGTTACCTCGTGAATTCATGTGAGCTAGTCCAGATAAAATATATCATAGTTTTGATCCGACTGCAGTTGACCCTTGTCCTCTAACTCTGTCTTCCACTATGTCCCAATAATAATCTGCTCCATCCAGAAGTAATACATTAAATTCTCCGTCTTCTAAAGTTGAGTGGGCCAATTTAATTCCACGTAAACGTGGATATGTGGTTCAAAGAGTATGTACTGATAGGATGTGCAATTTGTGGTACTATAAGAACGTCGATAGGAATCAAATCGGAGCCCAGACTGTGAAAATAAACAGTGGCGACTTGTAAATTTTTCACCTTTTTGTTTGACTCACCAAAACCAGATATAATCAGCACTTCAGTTGTACGTGGTTGTAAGTTGACCTTGTCTGCAAGATCCTGTGTAATAAAACTCCTCTGTGCGCCTTCATCGAATAAAACATTAGCGACGTCGAAATTCTTTCTATCTGCTGAGACGGGCCCAATAGCTGTTTTGAAAAATACATTTGACCTCGGAGACGACGTGAATGAATGCATGCTAGTTACTGGGTCGCTTTCCATCTCGTACTTCTCGTTTTGAACAAATACTATCGTGGTGTAGTTTTCCGCAATTCTTGCATGTTTCATCTGACATACAGTCGGCAACTCGGTGATTTCCTAGGCAATTGTAGCATAACTGTTTCTCCTTGATTATACGTTTGCGGTCGTCTATTCCTTTTACTTTATGACAAACACAAAACAAATAAACAAAAAAACAAAAACAAAAAGAAAAAAAACAAAAACGATATTATGCAACATTTCTAGACCATTTATTTTTTGTCCTGATTCATACCGTTTTATATTAGGTGCAAATAGGGGTAATAACAAAATTACCGAACACGGAGCAATCTTCCAAGGGAAAGGCAAAAACTCATAGGTCAACAAACAGACAAAATCAGTCAACAATCGGAAAACTGAGAAAACCACAATGACCCTGACTTAATACAGGAATTTCCAAATAAATCGTGTGTTGAATAAGATTTTACTGCGCCAAACCTCCCGCTTCTACTATTGTTGAAAGGCTCCGGTTGTCACTATAACAGTATTTTTAAATACAATACTAGGACAAAATAGGTGTATTAGTAGTCAACGCAGTCATTTATGATAATCCATCGTTTATTATTGTCTCTGCAGAACGATTTAACTAAACGGTCATCTTCTTACACAATTTGATTTAAAATGAGATGTTGAATGACGTCATGTTTAAAGCACAATTACTTAATCATTATCGTTTACTATCGTCTCTGCAGAGACAAAATATGCTTAGTCTTTCAACCAGACCTGAACTTTGGGGGTGGTATGGACTATTCCCTGTTTTACTTATGTGTAACATTTTACACATCTCAGTAAATATGTTCGACGTAAACTGTGCTCCTTGGTCAAGTATGTATTGAAGGGGTAGGCCATAGCGACAAATAAATTATGTCAACAGTTTATCTGCTACAGTAGTAACCTCAATATCAGGTAGACTGTATGTCTCGGTAAACCTGGTGAAATAGTCAGTCACAACAATAATGTACTTGTTTCCCTTATAGGTTTGGTATACTGGACCCAAGATGTCTAATGATATTCTTTCTAGTGGTTCTCCCACAACGTAGGTTTTCATTTTACTCCTGTTGCGACGGTTTGGCTGATTCCTAATCTGACATTCCTTACAAAGTTTACACCATCTTTCAACAAACATTGTGTAACTTGCCCAATATAATATATGCTTAACTCTGGCCAAGGTGCTCTTAAAATCTAGGTACCCTGCCAATTGGTCATTATGCAAAAGTCCCAACACTTGGTTTCTATACAAATTAGGGAAAATATACTGTATTGTGACCTCAATGGTGCTGGTATGGGTCTATTTTCTATAAAGTACACCTTCCACAACTACAAGTCTGTCCCACTGGCCCCAGTAAGTTGCATGCACTTTACTTAAGTGAGAAATATCTGCCGATCACGGTTTCTGCTTTGATTGCAACCATTTATGTACTATCCTTAACACAGGGTCATTCAACTGGTCTTCTCGTAGTTCATTTGTGGTTTTACTTTCAACCCAATTGGTTGATATGTCAATGTCTTCAGTATCATCATTTCCTGCTTTACTAATATATCTGGTTGCAGGGGAGTTTGCTAAGCGAGTCTCAATTTCGTCTCTCTTATCGCAATGAGTACAGTCAACACATGGTCTCCTGCAGAAACCGTCTGCCTTGCCATGTCCTAGTCCTGCCCTATGTTTTATGCTGCAATTGTATGTTCCTAGCACTTATAACCAACGTGCAAGTTGTCCCTCTGGGTTTGTAATGTTAATTGTAAGGGCTCCATGGTCAGTTCTAACTTGAAAGGGTACCCAATATAAATAGTAGTGAAAATGTCGAACTGCTTGGACGATGGCTTTGAGTTCACGATTGGCTACACAATATTGGTGTTGTTGTTTAGACAGGGATTTGCTATAGAAAGCAACTATATGCTCCCTTCCTTCATCACCAATCTGGGAAAGAACAGCTCCTGCTCCTGTACCAATGGCATCAGTGTCTAAAATAAACACATTTTCTAGACATGGGTATCTTAAAATTGGACTTGAGGTCAAAGCATGTTTTAATATATAAAAGGAATCTTCACATTCATGTGTCCATTTAAAAATGACATGTTTCTCTGTTAGTCTGTGTAAGGGTCTAGCAATTTTAGAAAAGTCTCATAAATCTTCCATAATAACCGAAGTTTCCCAACCAACTTCTCACATCTTTAACATTGGTAGGAGTGGGCCAGGTTTCTATCCCATCAAGTTTTGATGAAACGGGTAATATTCCTTATCTGGTTACAACATGACCCAAGAAGGCTACCTTGGTCTGGAATAAGAAACATTTCTTGGGAGCTATTTTTAATCCTGCATCTCTCATACGACCATAGACACTTTGGAGCCTGGTAACATGATCATCAAACGTTCTAGAGAACACAATTATGTCATCTAGGTAGATTTTGCACGTCTCCCACTAGAGACTTGCAAGAACATACTCTTTGAGGCGCTCAAACGTAGCACCGGCACATGATACACCAAAAGGCATCCAGTTAAATTGAAAGAGACCCCATTGAAGCAACAAAAACAGTTTTAAGTGCATCCTGTGGATAGACGGAACACTGGTAATAATCACTGACTACATCTAAAGTGCTGAACTAAGAATTTCCTCTTTAGGATTACAGGGAATAAGCAACACGAGGCAAAGGGCATGCATCTTTCATCGTAACTTCGTTTAGCGTTCGATTATCGATGCAAAGACGAATAGAGTTGTCTTCCTTTCTGACCACAACTATTGGGCTTACCCATGGAGACTGACTGGGGATTATAACATTGTTGTCCAACATTCTATCTATTTCATCCTCCACCTCTTTTCTTTGAGCTAATGGTATTCACATGGGTGCTTGTTTTATAGCTGCTGCATTCCCTCTATTTATCTTATGTTGTATTACATGGGTAAGGCCAATGTCATATTTAGACTGGGAGAAAACATCTTGGTTCTGCATCAATAAATCAAACACACGCTTGTGTTGGTCAGGTGTTAAATTGTCTTTACATCTTTCCATGGTTTCATTGAAAACTGAAATTTCATGATGCTGGGTACTCAAAGGAAATTTGTTGATTATATTTGGGTCAGGGATAGTTTCTGCCATTGCTGCAAATGTGCTTTAATGTATGGTTTGAGGTTGATCAGTAACATTGATCATTCCTAATGGTAACCCTTCTGCATTGGTGGCACACAAGGTATTTGCAACTAGCACCCCTTTGGTTTGAAGGGCTTCCGCTGTGGAATCAATAACTACATTGGTTCCAACTGGTAATGTTTTGATCGGGTTTGTTTTGATGATCATCTTACTCAAGGCAGGTATGGTCACCTTTTGGTTAAGAGAGGTTCTGAACAAACTCGGTACTTGACATTCCAAGATACACCCAATGGTTTGGTCATTCAAACATACAGCATGATTCGGTATGTTTATTACACATTTATTTTTGGTCATAGAATCATATCATAGAACAGCTGGTATTTCAACATCGGCAACCAACATTTCTTGGAAAACGATGTGGTTATCTATCTCTAAGGGTACCCTACTCATGCCTAAAGGGACAACTGAACTTCCACCCCCCAGACGTAAATTTGCATGGTATGGTAATAATTGTTTGTTCAATCGACTTGGTAATTGGTCAAACACAGTGGTGTGTAAAACACTCATTGTAGAGTCTGTATCTATTAATCAATGTACCTCTGTATTATGCATTTTAGCATTTACAAATAATCCATCATTTTTTATTTACTTTCATTTGAGATAAAGTGGGTCTATTAAATTTCTTTGTATTCTCAGCTGAAAGTTGACCGTACTGTCAGTTTCTAATAGTTTCCATGTTTTGAGTTGTATGAAGAGTTATGTCCTTTCTGACATTAGTTTTTTCACCATGTCTTATTTTGTCTAGGGTGATGCTTTGGTCCCTTTTCCTCTTGTAACAATCCCAGCTCAGATGTCTCTTCTTATGACAGTATGAACAGGTTTTATTTTTAGAGGGTGGTACTTGTGGTAATTTGGTAGTCTCTGTGTCATTATCCACTTTTTTGGTTTTCTGGTGCAAACGCTTGGTCAAAATATTTATAAGTTCTTCAAAATGAGGGATGTTATTGGTATCTATGTCCCCTAAAATGGATAAAGCTGAATCTTGCATGCAACACATTTATTTTAAGGCGTCTATTTCGTCAGTCCATTGATTTAATTTCGAAACAGTTTCGAAATGGACTTGGTAGTCTGTCCAACTAGATTTTCCATCATAGTTATTAGGTTTGATAAAACCTATATTCAAGTTACTTGGTTTTGGTTTCATGGTATATGTACTGGTCTTTGCACATTTAGACAACACCGGCACATCTATGGTCATCAGACCCAGTGGTTATTACATTATTTTCAAGACAAGGGCGAATTGTTTAGGCAGCAACTGCTGGTTGATATACTGGTCTGAAGCTATTACCTGAATGTGCGGTTGGTAAATTCATTGGTGTGCTAGACTGTACACAGCATACAGGTGATGCAGGTGTTGCATGCATATGCATGTATTGATCAATGCCACCAGATTGAGGACTGTCATTGGTTAGAGACTGATGATTTGATCTTATGATTCTATTTTCTGCAAGCAAAGTTTGTATGTGTTTAAATGTGGGCATCTGGTTCACCAAATTGTCTTGATCTCGTATATTTCCCTCAAATTGATCCATCTGGTTGTCAAACTGTTGACTCAAATGGTCTAAAGGTGCCTCAAAATTTGACAGAGTCCTGTTTGTGTTTTCCAATTGTCTACACAATAATTCAAGTTTAGTTGACTGACAGTTATCAGACTGTGGTGTTCATAATGAACCGTCCCCCTGACCCTGGGCTTTTGATGGTGACAACCTATTCAGTGTGGTTGCTCGGGAGTCACAAGGACTGTGAATTTCTAACTCTGACTCATTGAAACTGTGGTTGTCCATATTAACTTATTTGTTAGATAAAAATATTTGTTGTACAATAAAAAAAATTTACAAAAGTGTTTAACTTTTTTTAAAAACTGGGTATGAAAACGAATCCCACCGCCGGACTCCAAAATGTTGAACCTAGGGGGTTCAGTGTATGATGTGTGAGTGTTGGTTTACAAACTCAATCTATATAACGTGGTAGCAGTTTACACCATTGGTAGCATGGCTGGTCTAAGGCACTGGTTTTATCCAAAGGATAAATATGTATTATGACAAAAAATATATAGGTTCTAAAAACAAAGTAATTTATTATATTCAAGTATAATAATATATTCAAGTACAACAATAATGTAACTTCCCCGAGAGCGATAATAATAAATATGAGGTCCCCCCTATGGCAAGTCGTAGTAAGATCGTAGTAAGACATCTAGGTCAAGTCGAAGTATGTGTAAATAAAGTGAAAACGTACTGGTAATGACTATGTACAAATATCCTGGTTACGGATTTAGCAACGTCTCTTTTGGTATAGACTGGTCGTTCTGAGTCTATGGCAGTTACTTGGACTAAACGGTTATCTGCTCTGTCTATGATAGTCGCTTCTGTGGGATATGTTCGCTCCTGTTGCGTGTAGGCGATGCCCTTTTTATATAAGCAGACTACACACCTTTGTTGTGGCGTGAATCATCGTCGCTGATTGGTACGTTTTACGGAAGTTCCCACGGTAATTATAACCGTTAACGCGGCCACAAACTGGGCCACATAAAGTGTGAGGTAGCACACATGCGCACTATAAATTACGCACACAAGATACATGGCGGATAGTATAAACATAGATTGTCATGTCAATATGAAAGGGAAAACGGGCTTAATAAAACTTACCCTTATAGAAAACAAACCCAAGTACAATATATAAACCTAGCGTGATTGAATGAAATAGAAAAGAGAATGTGACACAAGGTTTATAAGCAGAACAAAATATTGGGAAGTTATCATTGGCCTCTCTTTTGGTCAAACAATGAGAACGAACTCTGTCCTAACAACATATTTCCCATTAAAAATAACAACAATTTACATACGATAAATAGCAGCGATCACGATACCTGAAACAAGACTATTGTTCATTCAATCATATTGCAGTCGCGACAGTTACTCAAGTCACCGGAATACGGCACGGTATCAACAACAAGAACAAAGTGAAAATGTGCCAGAGTAACAAGAATAAATAAAAGTGTCATATATACATACGTACATACAAACAATATTATCTGCTATGCCTTACACCCTATTCCTTACAATATTAGTGACTAAATTGCTGTATTGACTCAATTCCTATGGTTCAACCCAATGACAAAGATATTTGGTAATATGTAGTATATATACCATGTATCTTACGAATTAACTTATTTAAACTAACGAATCCGAATAATGAGTTGGCTTAAATAAGTTAATGAGTAAGATCCATGGTATATATGGTTTGTAACAGAAATTACATCATTGACAAAAGAATGTTCTCTTCGACGTCCACATTAACATGGAATAACATGTAGATATTTATATTAAGCCTTGACTTAAGCTCCTCCCACTTCAATAGAAACTTAACTATTATTCTCATGTGATGTCAAAATCATGGAATAACACCAATATCTTCATGTTAGACCATGGTTGGTAAAAGCTCACTATTTTTAAGGTGATTACAGCATAAAAACATCAAAGGAAAAATGCGTATTCATGTTACAAGTGCTTTTATAAGTAACAATGTGAAATGTTATCTTTTTCATTAATGATTTTATATCAATGGCAAACAAAAAATATACACATTTAATGAATTTGTAGATACTCATCTTGTGAATATTAATTTTGTAGAATGCTATGCTATGAAGTGTTTGAAGATACCAAAGGAGAACTCAGAATCCGTATATCGAAGAACAGACAACACAATAGCCAAATGAAAAAAGTACAAAAGGATAAACAATGATCAACAAAATATATATATATATATAAAACTAAAGATCGAGTAACGCGAACCACACTATTATTAGTGCACTTTCAAATAATTGGAATGAAATTATTATGGATAAAACTATAAAATTTGACAGACTATTGTGTAAAATAGTTATAAATATTAAAGCAGAAAATAAATTGTGTAAATATAATGAAAATTGTCACAAGAAAATGGGAAAACGAGTGAGAAACTTCCACAGAAGGCTTGCATAATATTCATTCAATGTATAACTATAGATACAAAAACATATTTATGAATAGAAAATTTGTTAAGTCTATTTTGAAATTGTAACTTCTTTCACGATGTTTGGTTTGCTGTTGAACAACTTTTTTTTAATGATTTGTAGTATAACTCCAGTATTGAATGCACGGGAAATAACTCTTGGAATATCCAGAAATTACATTACATATACAGGGAATCATATCTTGTTCAGTGTATCATACATAATATATACAAGTGTGAATGCATAGGGAAAATCACACACTTACAAAAGACCTATAACATTGAACTTCTAAAACCACATCTATTAATATTACGAAATATATTCTTAATATTAGTTCTTTTCCTTAAATAATTTGTCAAATAAGTGACCAGCTTTTGAAGTTGATATTATAGCTATTAAGAAAAAACATAAGCTGTTCGTTTTCTATCAATAAAACGGATCAGAGTTGCTTTAGATGATAGTATATATATTTTTCATAATGGTGTTAATATTAGGGATGGCAACGAACACCCGGTTAACCGGGTACTCGCTCGAATGTCCGATTATTGAATACCAAAATCGATATTCGGTTACTCGGAACACTTTTTTATGAATATAATGATAAATTTTTCCGGACAATACAACATTAATGTTAGATATAATAGAAATCGTACATATAAACCAGTGCTTGGCAAATGTTTGCATAACAATTATTGGTCAATTAAATAGTAATTTATCTCTGATCTGTTTATTCCACCGGTGAAGCACTAGCTTGTAGGCTTAACAATGTTAACGAAGCAAAGTGATTAAACTGGTATGAACACAATTCGAATTTAAAGTATTGAACTATTAAAAGTGTGTTTGAATTGAATTTCGAGAGATAAGGCTGTGAAAATGCCACCTCCTACTTCTAAAGTTTGAAGTGTTTCAAACGATGTAATGACTTGAAAGGTTTGATTGTTACGAAGCTCCGCAACAGACTCTCGTCGTCTTGCATCGACAAAATTATTTTCCTTAACAAAAACTCTGTACCACAATGACCGATTAACAATCATGAATGTGACATGACAATACCTCGTATGTAAATAATTTGTACTGTGCTGTAAATAATAAATTTATATTTTTAAACTTGCTATCATTCAACTGGATCTTTACGATTAGAGTTGAAATATAAAACAGTGAAATAATGAAAAGAAAAGAAGAAAACAGAAGTGTCATTGAACCCAACTGTACCTTTTTTAAACTTAACAAAATAAATTTTCTACAGAGTAAGCGGGTACTCGATCGGAAACCTGACCGACTAACCGATTATAAGGTCTTAATCGATTTGACATCCCAAGTTAATATTGATGATAGACTATGAATTCAGGGTTCATACACCTTTTTTGTTTGAAAATTACATGACTTTTCCAGGATATTTTTTTTAGTTTTTCCAAGACCAACTTTAAGCAAAACAGTCAACGACTATTAGCAAAACCCTCAGTAATGATACTATCTATCATGTTCCAACCTTTGTAGAGTATATAAGAAAGTATCTATCATGATCACCACTCTTAGTAACCATTTAAAGAAAAAATTAGTGCACATTGTTTATGCCAAAGTGACATGAACTACCATCAAAATGGAAGTGATCCGTTTTCTATTGAAATTTAACTAAAGTCTAGTATTACTTCAATGGTCAGCTGTTTGTTTTTTAAGTTGCTAATTTAGAGATTCATCATTAAAGAGAGCAAATATATGTTCTCTCTTTCGATTGATTCCATTCCTTCAAATTTTTATAGAATCCAAAGACTGCAAAATAACGTGCCTTCTGTTCTCCAATGACCATTGTTTTGCTATCATACCGTCTGTGAATATGCTCTGAAAAATCTGTACAATGTCTATACAACTTTAATCACATCTGTAGTTGCCAAAGACTCCTCCAAATATTTTGTGTAGGCTGGACACTGGTTGGTTGCACTTGTTTATTAGTAATCCACTTTCACAGCCTGAAATTGTTTCTGCTTTTTTGTAAGAGTTTATAGTGTTTTGTTAAGTGCATTTTTTGCCATAGTACTAAAGTCAATATTCATTCAACACACATTAAATCATGCTTTAAATTGCTTTTGTGTTTGAGACAGACACTTATATTCTGGCTTTTCAAGCCTTTTAATATCAAAGGGACAATTTCCAGCTATTTTGTGGTAAAACAACTACAAAATGCTGTATATGTATGTGAAAGCTGTAAATTTAAAAAATATGGAAACATACACCTCATAAGCAAACGATCTTTAAAAATTGGAAGATGATTCATTTTTTTTCTTCAAATTAGTATGTTTAGTGATCTTATTGTGAATTTTAAGGCAGTTTCACCCATATTTGAAATATCAAATTCCTGTTGACAACATTATCATTTTGTTTTGCTCTCACTGCTTCTCCTGTCCAACCATTTGTTTATATTCAGGGTTATCTAACCACTTGCTTTGAAAATGGCAGTTGCCTGGCATTTTTACAGGTCAAGAGTACGTTTTCCAATATCTGGTTTCCTACTGACCAACGTTTAATGCAGGAAACTGTAGTGCATTAGGAAACCAGTATATGCATACGATTGCATATTTAAAATAATAATTTTACAGAAACGAACTTAAAATCATTATTTTACATTTACCGCAACTGGAGCCTTGCATCAAGTACGTCAAAAGGAAAACAGTTACGACCGACAGCGGAAACATTTTCTAATATTAGATGTTTGAATACATTTAATAAAGATTACAGCTCAAATAATAATTTTCCAGGACCATTCAAGGACGTTTTGATTAAATACAGTTTTCCATGACTTTTAAGGGTATAGGCCTGGGTATGGGTGACAACTCTATTTTCAGTGTCTTCTCAAATATATGATCATCTGTGCGTTTGATAATCCCATCAATTTCAAGCCTCTTGGCAACACGATTTGCTTACATTGGATATGCACAGCTTAAAAATGACTCCTTTTCCTTTTGCCTTTCTATAGCTGTGCTCCTTGTCTTTTTTTTTTATCTTATTACTGATAATAACAGGGTGTTATTATTATATTCTTGTGCCCAGAAATTATCATTGAGATATCTCTTTCCAGCAAAAATTGTCATCTAAATATTTAGTAAAAAATGCCAGGAGTGTAACACATGTTTGTGTGACAATGTGTATTTTCATTGGATTAGAAGGATTTGTCAAATGAAAACATAGTAAATCTTAGATATTATGAAACTATAGTACAATTGGTTTATTTGTCTGGAAATAACTTACTCATGCTGATGCTTTATACAAATAAAATGGTTACATTTAAAAACTTAAAACTGAAATATATTGGAAGGAAATAATTCAATCTATTGAAAAGAAACTGTCATGTTGGAATAAATGTAGTGTTTTCAGAAGTGATATTGAAACTATATGATGCATGTTTCATGAAGCATATTTTAATTGCCCCATGAACATGTTTGCACTGTTTTTACATTCATATAATTATTAGGAGACCCGTAAATGTCAGGAGGGTTAACAAGATATGTTTACATTGTGGTCATTTTATACATTTCTATATGTTGTTAAAATTTGTATAATTTGCTAGCAGGCCATGACAGTCTGTGACAATTTGTTGTTCACTCATGTCACTACAGAATATGGAAATCGATTTTTTTTGCTTTGGCTTCTCTAATTTTAATATAATTCCACTTTTGCATACAATGCTAAATTTTGTTAGGCAACATCATGCTGGTGGAATATCTTATGCATCAATAAATAATAATGGCTATTTACAAGGAATGTATGTATTATGTTAACACACCATCTCACTCGCACATTTTACAAATTTTTTTCCAGCTTGCAGGTGAAATGTCAAATTCTCACGTGTAAAAATGTCTTCAAAATAACCTATATTCCTATAATATATATGATTGATGACAGTTTAAGAAAAATTCATATTTCAGAAAACAGAGAAAATAACTGTTCGAAAGTTGATATACCAACGTGTAAACTAATATTATGGTAGTTAAAAAATGGAAAGCTTTCATTGGGAAAAAATGTAATATCCCTGATCCTCTCACCTCTTCCCTCATACTAAACAGATCTTTACCTTAGACAACTAAAGAAACACCATAATCAAATGAATACAACTGGAGGACAGAATTTGAAGGAATTTAGCAATACAGCTGGGTGGCTGTCTAGATTTTTGTAATGAGTTAATCAAGTAGAGTCCACCTTAAACCACCATTCCCCCTCCCCCAACCGACATGAAAAAAAAACAAAAGAAGACAATTGCAGTAATTTGATAATTTGGACATCCACTATGTCAAATATAATAATTCAAAAGCTTTTTGTTATTGGTAACTATTTTTTAATCTCATAAATACAGAAACAGGAAAGGATGAGTGTGTAATAACCTTCGTTGACAATTTCATTTTTTTCTGGGCGCCATCCATGAAAAACATAATTTTAAATATTTAAAAAATCCGAGGGTAAAAGTTTGCAAAATTTGGTTCTAGGATGTCTATATGTATATGTTTACTCTGAAATTTGTTGGTGGAAATTAATAGACATGATTTTTTAATATCAGATTTTAATACCAGGGCATACCTCCTTTTTCCCAATTTCAACTGTTTTTTGCACGTGATTATCTCCAAACAGGAGATTCATATATGCTATAGATATTTCATAATTATTCAACAATAACACTCTAAATGGAATTAAAGCTAAAATATTCTGATTCAACCAGAAATAATGTGTTTATCTATTAGAAGTTTACGGAACTAGTATCACCAACTAGCGTCGGGAATACCCTCAAAATTGCTATATTTAGTATGTGCTATGGAGAAAATGGCACGGTGAAATGTCTTGAAACTTGTCTTGGCCGATAATGTATTTAGACATAGATATTCAATGATCGAAAAAAAAATGAACTATGGAAACATTTTGGGGTTACCCAAGCCTATGCCCTTAAAGACCTTTATTTTACAAAATAAAAACCTATGACTTTTCAAGGATTCCATGATCCGTGCGAACCCTGTATGATTTTGTTGGGGTTTTTTCGCGGTCAGTTTAAAAAATACAATATTATTTAAGAAATCGGTTTCATCGAAAACACTGAAGGCAATACTAGCTTCGAAACTATTTGAGTGACCCTCTGTAAATTTAAAATCACTGAGGAATAATGTATATAAATCTACTAATGTTACAACGTAAAATAAATTCAGCTTTTAATGTCATGAGTTTTTATTACTTTACATGTAAGGTTCGATTTTTCTGATAGCACAACTTTTGTGATTTGTCGTTTTAGATACTTATTCGTGAATGAGTTAAAATAAGACTATATATAAATCAAGGTTCCGTAGACTACAAATGTTGGATAGTTCTACACCTAGAAGAAGAAATATGGGTGTAGGTGCAGATACAAATGAAGTAATATGAAAGACATTACAATGTCCAAAGGATGACACAGAAAACCAAGGAAAAAGCACCACGAGCCCCGCCATAAAACTAGAGTGAACACATATGCCCCGGAAGGGTAAGTAGTTCCTACTCCACATGTACCACTCGTGTTACTCTTGTTACAAACCCGTTGATAAGTGATGAATGAACGAAGCATCTCTGTTGTTGTAAGGTTTCGTTCCTAACTGGTACTAACTGTCAGTATCGAGGTGTATCACATTTCGTGAAGCATACCTAGCTATATATTTGATTTTGTTTACTTATAACACAACGGTATAGATGCGATGAACAATATAACCTAACCTTGACCAAACAACCTACAGCAGCACAGCCTTATAATAACTCATCAAGTATTAAACAACATTTCAAAGTTTTACTTGTCCAAGTCTTCCACATCGTCTTTTAGACATTAGCAATGTAAGTAAGCAAACGTCTTGTTATGAATCGAGTTACTGAAGCATTAAATATTGCCTTAATATCCCTACTGGTCCGACGATATAATTCGACCATGAATCCCAAAAAAGGCATTGCATAGTGTAAAGCTGAATGCTTAAAAAATAAAAACACAAAAAGCATCAACATCGTTCACCAATTAAACAAACATTTTGTATGTATTTATTTCCAACGCAATGCAAAAATGCATATTTTACTAAACATCTTCCAATTTCTGAAATTTCCGGTAAAATATTTGGCTTTCCAATCTTTTGCATTTGATGATTATTCCAGAAACTCGTCGTTTCCATTACATTTTATTTAATTAAGGGTTGATGGCATTTTGTGTTCGGTTCATAAAGAAATAACCTCAATCAGATTGTACACACCGTGTATCCTGCGTTTCGATCAATCCTTGCAAAATAATTCAAACTTTTTTGTTATGACGTTGAAAAATATATTTAATTTTTCAAATAAGACAAATAATCGGAAATAAATGTAAATAACCCAAAATGTTCATCACTTAAAGAAAAGCACCTACTGACAACGACACGCGGCGCCTGGAGAGTGACGTTTATTGTTAGATTCATTACATTTACAAATAACCTCAACATTTTAATCAACCTACATCCTTAAAGTGTTTTAATATAATCATTTCTTTAGCATTTGTTTATTTAGTTTTAAAAAATGCAATAGAAAAACGGCATCCCGAAGACTGATCTTGAACACATTTTTAACAGTCAACATACTTGATCATTAGAAAAGATATTTTCATATGTCAAAGAAATCAGCAATTGAACGTAGCAAGAAAAATCCCATTGAACCCAGAAAAGGGGGTGGTTCTTGCATATTTGTCCTTTCAATCCATTCGCATATTTAATTAAATGAAATTCATCGCTTTGCCACGCATTTTTCTTGATCAAAGAGATATCCCCAATCCGCCCGTTCCTTCATTACTTGTGTTGATGATCTCTCTGCCGTTGTTCTGTACTGTTTTAGTGATCACCATGCTACGTTCTCTTTAATGTGATCACGTGACCTCTGTGATTGATTCCTTTTATTTTTTTTCACTTTGAGTAGATCACATATAATTGTATTGGTTTATGGCTTAAATGAATAAAATTAATGCATGTTCGCGTGTATTGAACCAAAAAAAACCCCTTTTTTGATGGATTTTCAATTCATGGACAACTTTAACATGACTGCGTGAATACAACACTGAGGACCTAGCAAGTAGAGAGTCGATCGATATTTAAAATCGATTTATTTCTATATTTGTAGATCAACTACTCTTTGGATTTTTTTTTAGAGTATATCTTTTTCAATGATTCGGTAGTTTGAATATATGTTTCATCATGTTTCTCATATGTATATAAATGTACGATAAAGAATGAGATCTGAATGTTCAATAATTACTTTTTTGCTAGTTTGATAAATCTATAAACTGTTTTGTATGTTTTACCGTTATTCAAGTATACGAATCTATATATGTAATGGTACTGCATTAAATTATATTATTTTAGTTGTATTCAAATGAAAACTGTCTGATCTATGGATCAATATAAGGACTGACTGAAACACAATGTGACAACAGAATAATGTGAACTTGGTATATTTGATATTTTGTAATAAAATCACCTTCACTGATCGTAAAGAATAAAATTTAACACACTTTTAACGTACATCTTAAAGAACGGCATTTATATGGTCTTTGCGAGTCGTCGGCATTGTTCGTATTATAATATTTGAAGCTTAAATACTTATATACACCAAAGAACTGAACCAGTTTGACGTATAAATGTACAGAATAAAAGCTACATAGTATACCGATAGTAGTGTCGATCGATTGATATATTTAACGTTTAATGACAATTACAATGGTCCTAGTAGAGTATTCAGGGGTATCATGTAAAACATTAGTATGTGGTGTCGGTTGTTTTAAATTTAAGATTGAAATAAGAAATATATAAATATGTAATATAATGCACGGTACTGTGGAACAACAAGTGTAAAGTAATATAATACATCAATGCAGTTCAATGAATGGACAGATTAGATACACATGTACTTACCTTACAGGTGATTATAAAGTTTATATAATTAAATAAAAAGTAACTATAATGAACAAAATACTTACAATGCTCCACTGAAAAAGAAATAAAAGTAAATAATTAGCTATAGATTAAAACTGTCATAAATAAACCTACAATAAAATAATATAGAACTGTTAATGCTGTGATGGTCTGTACAATGGACAGATTATACAGCGTAGGTGAAATAAAAACGATTGCAGTGATCTGACTACAGTAAATAACATGGATATGTTAATCATATGCGGTGGTACATCAATAAATATAAATCTGCTAGTGAAATTTAATGTACACATGCATGTAATAAAACAGAACTATGCCATCGGTATCCCCGGTGTATTACATGTATTATAATACCTCACATTTTATAAATTAATACGATTGTGAAATGTTGTACATATATGTAATTAAATAGACCTATGACATTGTTGTATTACATGTATTATAATACCTCACATTTCATAAATTAATACGATTGTGAAATGTTATTCATATATGTAATCAAACAGAAATATGACCTCAGTGTACTAAATGCA
The DNA here is from genome assembly GCA_002080005.1 of Gigantidas platifrons. NCBI lineage: Eukaryota > Metazoa > Mollusca > Bivalvia > Mytilida > Modiolidae > Gigantidas > Gigantidas platifrons. The sequence continues at coordinate 151,271 of MJUT01030182.1, forward strand.
TAGCACAAGGAAACTCAAGCCAGCATCAAAATTCAATATAATATAATTAGAAGTATGTCATCATATACATTACGGGTAAAATAACCTTAAAATAATCAATTGATCAATATTGAATAAAACAATATTGCATTGTTGAAACATGGATCGTCAAATAATGGAAATATTATATTGCATAGATAATATGGAAATAATTCAAGCGATTTCTATGCCACTGAAAAAGACATTATACCAATAAACTTACAAGTGTTAACGATATGGCAAACGAGTTGCGTACACATATGCGTAACCAACATCTGTGTATTTCATATTTTACACGCGGATACTAAAACGATATATTACTATCTTGCTTTATAGTTAGAATTGTGTCATCATTTATACAGTAAAAATTTTAAGTTACACCCCCCTCCCCATAAACAAAAACAAAAACGAAACACAAAAACAAAAACAAAAACAAAACAAATAAACAAAAAACAAAAACAAAAGCAAAAAGAAAAAAACCAAAACGATATTATGCAACATTTCTAGACATTGTACTTGAGTGAAGAGTCTATTATAGCAAAACAACATGATATCCAAGGATAGTTCGATGATAATGCTCAAACAAGTAAGTTTTTTACGAGTATTCCTCGTTACAATAAATCGAATAAGTGAGCGATTGCTGTTTCACGTAAATTGAGTAATTGTTGAGCGTTTGAATTGGCAGTGGCAGTTATACAGCTAAGAAATACGTTTCGTTTTTAATCAATGAAAAGGATCACAGTTGTTTTAGATGACAGTTGATACATTTTTGATAATTTCACGGAAATTGTATGGCAAAGCATGACTTTGTCTGTGTACACAGTCAGTGTTTGACGAATACTATTTTATGTGTGAAATCGTTTTTTGTCGAAATCCCTGACAACTTCACAAAAATGTGTCTGACTTTTTTTTAAACATCAAAGAATGACATGCACAATGTATATTCCAATCAAGGATGTAAAAAGTGAATCGAAATCAACAATGTAAACTTAAATACAACTGTTAATTCTCTCCGTCTGTATTACTTTACATGTGAGATCCAAGTTTTCAAATCTGAAATGTAAATAGCACGGTAGATATAATAGCCTGCTGTGTCTATGTCAGAAATAACTCTTAGGAACCATAATTGTCTGGAGCAGTAGCGAGGCATAAAATTGTCGTATATCCTGCCAATCCATATTGAAACTCCAAACACATTCTAATGTGTCACACAATACCATACGGTGGTACTCTTTTAAGAAAGATTCAAATGTATGCATAAGGATGTGGCGATGGTCGCACACAAATCATGTAGCGCTGTCTATTTAAACAAAGTTTCCACTCATAAGTTCAATTAGATTGCATAAATGAAACTAACAATAAATCAAGAAACTGGAGATACTATTTTTAGATGTGTACCAAGCAAGAAATGAAAAGTGTGAATTAAAATGCATGGAAGTTTGATGTTAACAAGTATGTTTCACGCATAAATGTAAAGGAACAAGACGAACATTGATAATGTTTGTATGCGCTATGGTCCTGTAAAATACATGAAATTACTTAGACATGCTGTCCATAATTTGTCCGACAATACAGCATTGTTCTCCAAGCCAATGAATACGTGATATTATAAATTTATGTTTACGTTACTTCCACATTTACATTTCATTCACACATATGCTTAAGTCTCCTTACCTAACGGTCGAAATCGGGTGATGCAAGATCTTTGTGGGCCAGACTGATGTCAGCCTGGCTATCATGGACCGAAATAGCAGGCAAACTAATTTGGCTCGGATGAAGCTGCTGTTATTGGTATGTCTTTTATATAGGTCAGAAAAGGTATCTTACCAAGACTTGAATATCAATAAATCATATTTTTGCCAGTTTTTTGGAAATACAAGGAATTGTAACTGAAGATCTAGATACAAAAACTTATTTTATGTCTTAAACTACATAATTTATTGGGCTAAAGCATGAATTAACAAAATTTAGAATGATGTGAACTCATTTTATGAGACGAAAAAGGGGAGGGGTGCTCAATGCAAACATTTTATAGTATTTAGCTATTAACTAAACAAATGAGGCATGCACATGTGTTAGAAATTTGCTTAATAACTGTAATATATAAGCTAACAAGAAAGGCTTGGTATATTACACAATCTAAACTCAACAGCTGTAAATGGAGATATTTTCATTAAAAATCGTCAATGGGTTACGTTTAAGTTTGCACACGTATTCTTGCAAATATCAGAGAGCCACAAATCTAATGAGGTTTTCTTGGGTTGATATTGCCTAAAGTATAGAAATTAGGCCAACAAATGGCAAAATAAACCTTTTTTTCTTTTTTCTCTTTAGGTGTCAAGCCACTAATTCACCAATCAGAGCTTAGAACATATACAAAAGTAGTCCCTTTTTAAAGGAAAAAGTTCATTTCGTATCGTAGTATTGTGAAAACTACTTAATGGAGTCGAGTAATTACAGTTGATAATTGAAGTAAAATATAAAGGGATTATTTTGAGCCACGTTTGATGGATTTAGTTGGATTTCAATACATCTATGGAGGATTTGATGCATGACCTATAAATACTGAATTTCCGTTTAATGACCGAGCTATTTTTAGAGTAGGTGTTTTCCGTAGCCTGGCATTTCAATGCAAGATGTTAAACCTGCCCTGAAATTTTGACAGAACCTAGAGAAATCATGTATGTTTCCGAAAATATATGATCTTGGAAAGGTTAGGCTTAAGATAAAATGGCCAGTTATGCACGAAAAAGCACAAATTTAGTAGAAAATGTAAAATACATTAATTAGTGGTATTACACTTTAAGGCAACCAGCATCAAATTTTAGTTTTGTTGCTATAATGTTCAAATTAGCCTAACAGTATCACAACAGATCCAGAGTGACAATTTTCATACACAAATTATACGAAATGCATTGTGGTGTCAGATTACATGGTCAACATGCATGTTATGTAATATTTTGGAATATTGATCCCAAACACTGGATATACATGGACAGAGGGTATTGCAACTAATTTTATTTTTATTTATGATTTTATAAATACTGGGAATATGTGATTGAACATGTTTTTGCAGTAGAAGGGCATATAATATTGAAGATATGGTTGATATTAAGAATTAAAACAAATCATCAAGAAAGATAAAGATTATTGCTATCTTCATAAAGTATTAAACTACAGGTCATATGCAGTTAGTGCAACCCACATGAATGTACAACCAATTAATATAATTACAATGATCCATTACATATTTTAGACACACTGCCAATCTCTGATATGTTCAGCACTGCCTAGCGCATTACGAAATTATCAATATTACATGAAATACTCAAATCTGGCTGACAACAATAATAATGTGAAAAAATAGATATAGTTTTGTAACAATCAGATCAATTACAGACTATAAGTACTATATCATATCCCTATAATCATTTCCTCTTTGACAATTTCTGAGAATAAGTGAAAACATATCGCTAAAAATCAGTAAACTTGCTTACTTTCAATTTTTTCAAATATCATTTTAAATGCATTTTGTCATGAAGATCAATCTGTTTCATCAATAGATCAAGATGATTGAATGTACAACAATGAGCTGTCAGAGCAGAGACAGTTAATATGCTACTCAGCTACTTTACTAAGACCAGTGAAAATGCGAATATTGGCCATCTTCTATAATTTGTATCACTAATATACTGTATATGCCTATGATATATATACATTATCAAAGCATACCATGACTAAATAACAATGAAGTTTATTTGACCTCTTTATTAGTACTCAAAACAATTTCAGGATAAATTCGGCATGCTACAATTGGGTCTTGTAAAAATTTCAAAGAAAAAACTGGCATATTTTTTTTTGAATTAACTGTACATTGTACAATGTATATATAAGGAAAAAACTTAATACCGCTATCAATACTTTTACAATATAATTATATGAAATTAAGCTTGCATTTCTCAACAAAATTTCTTTGATATAAATGTGATATTGTAGCACAAACAGATCTACCACCTTCGATTAAAAGTTGGATTTTAAGTGCATAATAGTTTCATTACAGGTTTTTGTTTTGTTTTTTTATGTATTAACTGCATGGACCATGCGGTTTGTTATTTAGTGAAAAGACAAACTGAAGACAAACTGGATTTAGATAATAACCAACTGGTGTCAGATCAAATCTCTCCCCTTGTTTATTTTATCAAATCTTAATATGTGTAGATTAATTTTGACCAAAAAAGTATTCAGAACGTAGGGTAATGGTTTATGAAATTGAAATCATCCCTTTTTTCACAGAATATTTATAAAAAAAAATAAAACCTCTGAAAATACATTGTGTAGATCCTATTCTCTGATAATACATACATACTTTTTGGTTGTCGGATATTATTATGCATTGATAATTCGTCCTACACAAGTAGTCAGAATGGACAATTTACCTTTCCAAATCAAGGTGTTGTTTACATTGTAAGCCACTTATAAAAGTAAACATATGTAAATTATTAAATAAACAGAATCCCCAACCCATCAAAATATATTTTGTATACACTTTCAAAAGTTGTTTAATGTTTTCATCATTATAGGCCTTAAATTGATTATTCCACAACCTGCAAAGAAGGGAGGGGGTGTGGTATGATTCATCTCGATCTTCCAAGAAAAGATCACGAACATGTTCGTATAAATATGATAGAGTTCTAGGCTAAAAGATAGTAATTTGATTCTCCATGTGCTTTCTTCAAGTTCGGTACGACCCTCTTTTTCATCATCAGCTGTTTATTGTGCTTTGGGACTTTGTCATTATTAATTTAAGCCATGGTTTACCTCAGAGCATCATTTGTCTTCAACTGACGATGTGTACATTTTCCTTTTTGTAAAATTCTGCTAAACAAGTACCAAATTGATGGTAAACATGAGCGTGTATAATTCTCGCATTTGCCAATAAACAAGCTTTGTGGGGATGGCGATTTCCAAATATGGGTATTGAAAGGATGGAGCTTAGCAATTAGCACAGTAAATCATATATTACAATCGACGCATTCAAAATGATGATATGTTCACAAACTGGATACTCAGTTAATATATATGTTAAACTTACTGTCACCAAACGAACAAGAAATCAGTGCATTATATCTGCACAAATACATTTTTCCTTCGGGAAGTTCACTCATGAACAGTACGTTTCCAAGGATGCAACGTCATGAGGTAAACTATTACAAAGGCCTTAACACATCCACGTAATCATAAGTTTTTCTTTATTTGTAAATCTTTCGGTGGTAAGCCTTGTTGATCATAGCTGTTTGGGGTATTGGTTGTATTAAGATACAGATATAAATAGTCATAATTATATTTTCCTTCTCACATGCGCAGTGCTAGACACGTCATGGACATCATTCCTGAGTCATTTCAAATATTTACGCCGGACCAATATAAAAACAAACAGCAAAATATCAGTTTTGCTTCTTTATATATTCATAATTCTCCCGAAAATTACTAAATATAACCGTTTATAAACTTTGAACTTTTCGAAATATCGTCCGCCTGTTACGTTTCCAAGGAACACTGTTGCCAATGACGCATATTAGTTTCAGATATATTTGATATGTCTTAGCATTATACTAGTTAAATTTGCATACTTTTGAAAAAAGGCAAAAAAACTCAATTACAACTTGGGGTACATTATTGTATTTGTTTATGCAACTGTCAAGTGAACATGAATGTTAGTAGATTTCTTTATAAGATACATTTTAAAATACTGCCTTTCACTAAAACGATGATTTATGAAAGCCTTAGTTCGTTTATATTTCTCAAATAATGTTACCCATATTAAGATCTGCTACAAGACTTCCATGTATTATTTCTAAAATGTTTGGTTATCAAGCTGCTTAACTTTGTCTTAAAGAACAATAGGTAGAATATTGTTTCTGTTCATATGATTAGTGCTCAAGCTTAGCTTACCAGGCACAAGCCCACATCGATGATTTCGAAAACAAACGTTTCAAAAAGAAGAGCTTGAAAATACCAAAGGGGTAATCAGATAGATTAGGTATCTTGCACAGAAAGTTTATAAAATTTTGTTGGTTTTATTGAAGAATAGAGAATACATGATTGTCGCGTTTCGAATAGTAATAGCGGGAAAATAGTGAATTGTTCTTTTCAATGTTAAAACTACGTGATCGTTTTCAACCAATGATATTTGTCTTTATTTTTTTTTATTTTTAGATCGTGATAGTTGTTAAGGTGTGCTTGAGTCGACAAGTCAAAATTTCCATATTAAATGTTTGCTTAAAATTTAATTCATGATGGGCGCAATTCATATGATTTGTATATAAGAGTATTTTATACAAATTTGTTTTATATATACATTTGTTAAAGAACATTTAGCATATTCAAAGTGGTATGGTTCTCACACTGTGCCCCAGTTCCTGTCTGACGAAAGGTTATTTTCCACAAGAACGCAGTTCCCAGCTCTACAATATATGGTTTATCCTGAGCTTGCATTGGTCGTGGGTACGAGGTTTTGAATTTTCTATTAATGTTTTGTTATGATGATGTCAATGCATGAAGAGGTATGTAATACACATATATGAGTTTATTGTATAACAATTGTTTGAAATATAATCCGGCATCCTATCGTATTGTTGGGATGGTCGGTCGTACATGGTGGGATGGCCGGTCGTACATGGTGGGATGATCGGTCGTACGTGGTGGGATGGTCGGCCGTACATGGTGTGATGGTCAGTCGTACATGGTGGGATGGTCGGTCGTATATGGTGGGATGGTCGGTCGTACATGGCGGGATGGTCAGATGTACATGGTGGGATGAATGGTCGTACATGGTGGGATGGTCGGTCGTACATGGTGGGATGGTCTGTCGTACATGGTGAGATGGTTGGTCGTTCATGGTGGGATGGTCAGTCGTACATAGATGGATGATCGGTTGATCATGTTGGGGTGAACGGCTTAACTAATTCTATCTTATTTTATTTATTATTACTCGTTGTCAAACAGGAAGTTTTGGACAATTTGTTATGATGAGATTGTCGGCATATTTACTTAGATATAAAGAGTTTGAAGATACCAAAGGGATAATCAGATAAGATGAGTATCTGACACAGAAAGTTTATTAAACTTTGTTAGCTTTATTGGAAGATAGAGAATAGGAGATAGATAAGTTAAAGGCTTCTAGGTAATCCGAGGGATTTCTATTATCGGCAATATATTAAGGTGTAATACAATATGTGTATGTTATACTTTACATAAGTGTTATTTATTTAGGCACATAATATAATAAATTATATTCAACTCCTTTTATTATAATTAAACTAATGTTAATCTAGTATATACAGCCAAGAGCAAAAGAAAGAAAACAATGGACCTAAAATAGATCAACAGAAATAGACAAAAGCAAGAGGGAAAATAATCTTGTCCTAAAAGAAAATCGTTGAAAACAGACAAACGCAAGTGAACGAAATATTTGTCCTAAAAGTTGATCAACGAAAACAGACAAAAGCAAGAGACAACAAATATTACCCTAACAGTATATCACTAATACAACATGAAAGGAATCGAACATCGATGTTACGTGGAATTCATAGCGGACACCACAGCTCGGAAAAAAACGTGCGAATTTAAAGGGTTAGGAAAGACACACGGAACATTGTAATTGTCATTGGTGACATAGATACAGTGATGACTTCAACTTAGACACAGGGAACCCTTGTTTGAGGAGTTTGACTATTGGTAGCAACCCGCTATCAATGAAACCATGATAGGTACTACATGATGGGACAATCAAGAATAGACATGGATATATTATTTCTTAAAAAAGTATTTTATTGAACAAATGATTCAATTTGCGATCAAAAGCTTTTAGAAGTGGTCATAATCCTATATGTTTCATCTCAATAATGGAATAACACACAGTTTATTTAGATTGTGATGTCCCATATCAAACTATGGTTGTGCAATAGTTATCTGTCTCGGCATACAATACTAATATCCGATAATCCATGTTAAAACTCCCAACACATCCAGGGTTCCATGATTTATTTCTTAAATAATCAATTAATCAAAAACACCTCTTTGCTATGTAACAGTTCTAGAACATTGCTGTTTGCTTCAGATAATATCTACCCAAATGTGTATTCTATATTTGGAAGCACACAAGTAAAATACATGTTCACATGTGTAATAAACAACAATAATCCAAAATTAATGTAGTACACTAAAAAGTATGAAAACCACGAGTAAATATCAACATTGTAGGGAAGAAAAATTAACCTTGCTAACCTACATTTAAAGTCAGATAACATTTTATGTACATATATTGATATGAGTAATTTCACATAATTTTAAGATTTTTTATTGTACATTTTTCGGTTGGAAGTCTTCTTGATCAAAGTTGCTTGGTGTATTTATTGCATTAAGATAAAGTATATAAATACTTATATATATCGTTTTCTGTGCACACGCGTTGTACTGGACAAATCATAGACACAATAGCGGGATCATTTAATATTTTTGTGCGGAAAAGTGATAAAAAGAGAGTTTGAATATACCAACGGGGCAATCAGAATTCGTATATCGAAGAAGAACAGACAACACAATGGCCAAGAGAAAAAATACAGAAGGATAAACAACGATCTACAAAGCATACATATAAAACATATACAAACTAAAGATCGAGTAACACGAACACCACTAAAACGGGGGTGAACTCATGTGCTCCGGAAGGTTACACAGTTCCTGCTCCACTAGTGGCACCCGTTGTGTTAATCTAGTTACACACCAGTAGTAAGTCGTGCATGACGAACGGACAAGGAAGTGCTTAGGACAAGTGGAACATATTCATGGTCATTTCTGACACAGATATTCCATAATGGTCAACCAGGTCATGGTGGCAACCGTAGCAAGTGGTGACTTCCACCTTTCCAAAATAAACCCCTGGTTCAGTAGCTTCCTTGTTAGCAGCAACCCTTTATCATGGATATTCTGATAGGATCCAAAAGGTCTGTTATATCGTATCATCTGAGAGATAAATACTCCATATGCAGGTCCGGCTGGAATGTTGCTACATATTAATGGAAAGTTCACAAAGGGGTGTAGGTCAAAGTATGAAGCAGTCCTATCTGTATATGTGGTATCCTTTATTTCCAGCTCAATGGGATAGATGCGATCAACAATATCACCAAGCATATAATTATTTAATCTAGTTACAAACCCGGTAATAAGTCGTGAATGAGGAAAGGACCGGGAAGTGCTTACGACAAGTGGAACACATCCGTGGTCATTTGTGACACATATATTCCATTGCGGTCAACTAAGTCATGGTGGTGACCGTAAAGTTTTCGAAGTAATGACTACAACTTTATTCAATGTCATTATGTATAACAATAGATACAACATAGTTATCAATGGAAAATCGGTTACATCTATTTTAAATTGTAACTTCGTTCAAGATGTTTAGTTTGCTGTTAAAAAAAAACTTTTAATGATTTGTAGTATTTATTACTCCATTATTGAATGCAAGGAATATAACTCTTGGTGTATCCAGCAATTATATTACAGTGAATCAAATCATGTTCAGTGTATCATATATTGGTATATATACAGGTGTGAATGCATAGGGAAAATCACACTCTTACAATAAAACCTACAACATTTAACTTCTAAAACCACATCTATGAAAATTACGAAATTTATTCTTAATATTAAGTCTTTTCCTTAAATCATTTGTCGAGTAACTGACCTTCTTTTGAAGTTGATATTACAACTATTAAGCAAACTGTTTGTTTTCAGTAAATGAAATTGTTCAAAGTTGCTTTAATTGACAGTATAATTTGAATTTGAATGTTGGTGTTTAACGCCACTTTCAGCAATATTTCAGCTATATCATGGTTACCAGTTCTATGTACAAATATCCTGGTTACGTATTTAACACGTCTCTTTTGGTATAGACTGGTCGTTCTGAGTCTATGACAGTTACTTGGACTAAACGGGTCTCTGCTCTGTCTATGGTAGTCGCTTCTGTGGGATATGTTCACTCCTGTTGCGTGCAGACGATGTTCTTTTTATATACGCAGATTCCACACCTTTGTTGTGGCGTGAATCATCGTCGCTGATTGGCCCGTTTTACGGAAGTTCCCATGGTAATTATAATCGTTAACGGGGCCACAAACCGGCCCACATAAAGTGAGGGGTAACACACATGCGTATTGATACATGGCGGATAGTATAAACATAGTTTGTCATGTGAATATGAAAGGGAAAACGGGCTTGATAAATCTTACCCTTATAGAAAACAAACCCAAGTACAATATATAAACCTAGCATGAATGAATGAAATAGAAAAGAGAATGTGACACAAGCTTTATAAGGAGAACAAAATACTGGGAAGTTATCGTAGGCCTCCCTTTTGGTCAAACAATGAGAACGAACTCTGTCCTAACAACATATTTCCCATAAAAAATAACAACAATTTACATACGATAAATAATCGCGATCACGATACCTGAAACAAGATTATTGTTCATTCAATCATATTACAGTCGTGACAGCTACTCAAGGCACCGGAATGCGGCACGGTATCAACAACAAGAACAAAGTGAAAATGTGCCAGAGTAACAAGAATAAATAAAAGTGTCATATATACATACGTACATACAAACAATATTATCTGCTATGCCTTACACCCTATTCCTTACACTATTAGTGACTAAATTGCTGTATTGACACAATTCATATGGTTCAAACAATGACAAAGATAATTGGTAATATGCATTACATATACCATGAATCTTACGAATAAACTTATTTAAACCAACGAATCCGAAGGATGAGTTGGTTTAAATAAGTTCATGAGTAAGATCAATGGTATATGGTTTGTAACATAAATTACATCATTGACAAAAGAGTGTTCTCTTCGACGTCCGCATTAACATGGAATAACATGTAGATATTTATATTAAACCATGACTTAAGCTCCGACCACTTCCATAGAAACTTAACTATTATTCTCATGTGATGTCAAAATCATGGAATAACATCAAAATCTTCATGTTAGGCCATGGATGGTAAAAGTTCACTATTTTTAAGTTGATCACAGCATAAAAACATCAAAGGAAAAATGCATATTTATGTTACAAGTGCTTTTATAAGTAACACTGTGAAATGTTATCTTTTTCATTAATGATTTTATATCAATGGCAAACAAAAAATGTACACATTTAATGAATTGGTAGATACTCATCTTGTTAATATTAATTTTGTAGAATGCTATGCTATGAAGTGTTTGAAGATACCAAAGGAGAACTCAGAATCCCCATATCGAAGAACAAACAACACAAAGGCCAAATGAAAAAAGTACAAAAGGATAAACAACGATCAACAAAATATATATATAAAACTAAAGATCGAGTCAAATTATTATGGATAAAACTATAAAACTTGACAGACTATTGCGAAAAATAGTTATAAATGTTAAAGCAGAAAACAAATTGTGTAAATATATTTAAAAATATTTTTTTTTCAGAAGAATCGGCAATGACCTATTAATTGTCACAAGAAAATGGGAAAACGAGTTAGAAACTTCCGCAGAAGGTTTGCATAATATTCATTCAATGTCATTATGTAAAACATTAGATACAAAAACATATTTATGAATAGAAAATCTGTTAAGTCTATTTTGAAATTGTAACTTCTTTCACGATGTATGGTTTGCTGTTGAGCAACTTTTTTTTAATGGTTTGTGGAATAACTCCACTATTGAATGCACGGGAGATAACTCTTGGAATATCCAGAAATTACATTGAATATACAGGGAATCATATCTTGTTTAGTGTATCATACATAATATATACAAGTGTGAATGCATAGGGAAAATCACACACTTACAAAAGACCTATAACATTGAACTTCTAAAACCACATCTATTAATATTACGAAATATATTCTTAATATTAGTTCTTTTCCTTAAATCATTTGTCAAATAAGTGACCAACTTTTGAAGTTGATATCATAGCTATTAAGAAAAAAACATAAGTCGTTCGTTTTCTATAAATAAAACGGATCAGAGTTGCTTTAGATAATAGTATATATATTTTTCATATTGGTGTTAATATTAGGGATGGCAACGAACACCCGGTTAACCGGGTACTCGCTCGAACGTCCGATTATCGAATACCAAAATCGATATTCGGTTACTCGGAACATTTTTTTTTATGAAAATAATGATAAAATTTTCCGGACAATACAAAATTATTGTTAGATATAATAGGAATCGTACACATAAACCAGCGCTTGGCATATGTTTGCATAACAATTATTGGTCAATTAAACAGTAATTGATCTCTGATCTGTTTATTCCACCGGCGAAGCACTAGCATGTAGGTTTAACAATGTTAGCGAAGCAAAGTGGTTAAACTGGTATGAACATAAGTCGAATTTAAAGTAATGAACTATTAAAAGTGTGTTTGAATTGAATTTCGAGAGATAAGGCTGTGAAAATGCCACCTCCTACATCTAAAGTTTGGAAGTTTTTCAAACGATGTAATGACTTGAAAGGTTTGAGTGTTCCGAAGCTTCGCAACAGACTCTCATCGTCTTGCATCGACAAAATTATTTTCCTTAACAAAAACTCTGTACCACAATGACCGAATAACAATCATGAATGTGAAATGACATAACCTCGTATGTAAATAATTTGTACTGTGTTGTAAATAGTAAATTTATATTTTTAAGCTTGTTATCATTCAACTGAATCTTTACAATTAGAGTTGAAATATAAAACTTTGAAATAATGAAAAGAAAAGAAGAAAACAGAAGTGTCATTGAACCCAGCTGTACCTTTTTTAAACTGAACAAAATAAATGTTCTACAGAGTAACCGGGTACTCGATCGGAAACCTGACCGAGTAACCGATTATAAGGTTTTAATCGATTTGACATCCCTAGTTAATATTGATGATAGACTATGAATTCAGGGTTCATACACCTTTTTTGTTAGAAAATTACATGACTTTTCCAGGATATTTTTTAGTTTTTCCAAGACCAACGTTAAGTAAAACAATCAACGACTATTAGCAAAACTCTCTGTAATGATACTATCTATCATGTTCTAACCTCTGTAGAGTATATAATAAGTATCTATCATGATCACCACTCTTAGTAACCATTTAAAGCAAAATTTAGTGTACATTGTTTATGCCAAAGTGACATAAACTACCATCAAAATGGAAGTGATCAGTTTTCTATTGAAATTTAACTAAAGTCTAGTATTACTTCAAAGGTCAGCTGTTTGTTTTTTAAGTTGCTAATTTAGAAATGCATCATAAAAGAGAGCAAATATATCTTCTCTCTTTCGATTGATTCCATTCCTTCAAATTTTGATAGATTCCAAAGACTGCAAAATAACGTGCCTTCTATTCTCCAAAGACCATTGTTTTGCTATCATACTGTCTGTGAATATGCACTGAAAAATCTGTACAATGTCTGTACAACTTTAATCACATCTGTTGTTGCCAAAGACTCCTCCAAATATTTTGTGTAGGCTGGACACTGGATGGTTCCACTTGTGTACTAGTAATCCACTTTGACAGCCTCAAATTGATTGAGAGCTCGGAGTGTTTTGTTGAGTTAATGCGATTGCTAAGTGCATTTTTTACGATAGTACTGAAGTCCATATTCATTTCTTTTGTGTTTGAGACAGACACTTATATTCTGGCTTTTCAAGCCTTTTAATATCAAAGGGACAATTTCCAGCTATTTTGTGGTAAAACAACTACAAAATGCTGTTTTAGTATGTGAAAGCTGTCAATTAAAAAAATATGGAAACATACACCTCATAAGCAAACGATCTTTAAAAATGGAAGATGATTCATTTTTTTTCTTCAAATCAGTATGTTTAATGATCTTATTGTGAATTTTAAGGCAGTTTCACCCATATTTGAAATATCAAATTCCTATTGACAAAATGGTCATTTTGTTTTGCTCTCACTGCTTCTCTTGTCCAGCCATTTGTTTATATTCAGGGTTATCTAACCACTTGATTTGAAAATGGCAGTTGCCTGGCATTTTTACAAGTCAAGAGTACGTTTTCCAATATCTGGTTCCCTACTGCAACAACGTTTAATGCAGGAAACTGTAGTGCATTAGGAAACCAGTCTATGCATACGATTGCATATTTAAAATAATAATTTTACAGAAACGAACTTAAAATCATTATTTTACATTTACCGCAACTGGAGCCTTGCATAAAATACGTCAAAAGGAAAACAGTTACGACAGACAGCGGGAAAATTTCTTAATATTAGATGTTTGAATACATTTAATAAAGATTACAGCTTAAATAATAATTTTCCAGGATCATTCAAGGACGTTTTGATAAAATACAGTGTTCCATGACTTTCAAGAGTATATGTCTGGGATATGGGAGACAACTCTATTTTCAGTGTCTTCTCAAATATATGGTCATCTGTGCGTTTGATAATCCCCTCAATTCCAAGCTTCTTGGCAACACGGATTGCTTACATTGGATATGCACAGCTTAAAAAATTACTCCTTTTCCTTTTACCTTTCTATAGCTGTGCTCCTTTTCATTTTTTTTATCTTATTACTGATAATAACAGGGTGTTATTGTTATATTCTTTTTCCCACAAAATATCATTGAGATATCTCTTTCCAGCAAATATTGTCATCTAAATATGTAGTCAAAAATGTCAGGAGTGTAACACATGTTTGTGTGACAATTTTTTTTCCCATTGGATTAGAAGGGTTTGTCAAATACAAAAATAGTAAATATTTACACCAGAATCTTTGATATTATAAAACTATAATACAATTAGTTTATTCGTCTGGAAATAACTTACTCATGCTGATGCTGTATACAAATAAAATGGTCACATTGAAAAACTTAATACTGAAATATATTGGAAGAAAATGATTCAATCTATTGAAAAGAAACTGTCATGTTGGAATAAAGTTTTCAGAAGTGATATTGAAACTATATGATGCATGTTTCAAGAAGCATATTTTAATTGCCCCATGAACATGTTGCTGTTTTTACATTCATATAATTATTAGGAGACCCGAAAATGTCAGGAGGGTTAACAAGATATGTTTACATTGTGGTCATTTTATACATTGCTATATGTTGTTGATTTTTTTATAATTTGCTAGCAGTCCATGACAGTCTGTGACAATTAGTAGTTCACTCATGTCACTACAGAATATGAAAATCGTATTTTTTTGCTTTGGCTTGTCTAATTTTAATATAATTCCACTTTTGCATACAATGCTCAATTTCATGCTGGTGGAATTTCTTATTTATCTATAAATAATAATGGCTATTTACAAGGAATGTATGTATTATGTTAACACACCATCTCACTCGCACATTTTACATGTTTTTTTTCAGCTTGCAGGTGAAATGTCAAATTCTCACGTGTAAAAATGTCTTCAAACAACCTATATTCCTATAATATATATGATTACTGACAGTTTAAGAAAGATTCATATTTCAGAAAACAGAGAAAATAACTCTTCAAAGGTTGATATACAAACTAATATTATGGTAGTTAAAAAATGGAAAGCTATCATTGGGAAAAAATGTAATATCCCTGATCCTCTCACCTCTTCCCTCCTACTAAAAAGATCTTTACTTAAGACAAATAAAGAAAAACCAGAATCAAATGAATACAACTGGAGGACAGAATTTGAAGGAATTTAGCAATACAGCTGGGTGGCTGTCTGGATTTTTGTAATGAGTTAATCAAGTAGAGTCCACCTCAAACCACCCTTCCCCCTCCCCCAACCGACAATGAAAATAAAAAAAAAGACAAATGCAGTAATTTATAATTTGGACATCCACTATGTCAAATATAATAATTCAAAAGCTTTTTGTTATTGGTAACTATTTTTTTAATCCTATAAATAAAGAAAAAGGAAAGGATGAGTGTGTAATAACCTTCCTTGACAATTTCATTTTTTCTGGGCGCCATCCATGAAAAACATAATTTTAAATATTTAAAAAATCCGACGGTAAAAGCTTGCAAAATTTGGTGCTAGGATGTCTATATGTATAATCTTTACTCAGGATTTTTTAATATCAGATTTTGATACTAGGGTTGTATCTCAGGGCATCCCTCCTGTTTCCCAATTTCAACTGTTTTGCACGTGATTATCTCCAAACAGGAGATTCATATATGTTATAGATATTTCATAATTATTCAACAATAACACTCTAAATGGTATTAAAGCCAAAATATTCTCATTCAACCAGAAATAAATGCGTATATCTATTAGAAGCTTACTAAACTAGTATTACCAACTGGCGTCGGGAATACCCTCACAATTGCTATATTTAGGATGTGCTATGGAGAAAATGGCACAGTGAAATTTCTTGAAACTTTGGCCGATAATGTATTTAAACATTTTGGGGTTACCCAGGCCTTTGCCCTTAAAGGCCTTTATTTTATAAAATAAAAACCCATGACTTTTCCAGGATTCCATGATCCGTGCGAATACCCTGGATGATTTGTTGTTTTTTCGCAGTCAGTGTAAAAAATGTAATTTAAGAAATCGGTTTCCTCGAAAACACTGAAGGCAATACTAGATTCGAAACTATTTGAGTGACCCTCTGTCAATTTAAAATCACTGAGAAATAATGTATATAAATCTACTAATGTTACAACGTAAAGTAAACTCAACTTGCAATCTCATGAGTTTGTATTACATTACATGTAAGGTTCAATTTTTCTTATAGCACAACTTTTGTGATTAGATACTTATTCGCGAATGAGTTAAAATAAGACTATATATAAATCAAGGTTCCGTAGACTACAACTGTTGGATAGTTCTACACCTAGAAGAAGAAATATGGGTGTAGGAAAACTTTGCAGATAAAAATGAAGTAATATGCAAGACATTACAATGTCCAAAAGATGACACAGAGAACCAAGGAAAAAGCACCACGAGCCCCGCCATAAAACTAGAGTGAACACATATGCCCCGGAAGGGTAGGTAGTTCCTACTCCACATGTACCACTCGTGCTACTCTTGTTACAAACCCGTTGATAAATGGTGAATGAACGAAGCATCTCTGTTGTTGTAAGGTTTCGTTCCTAACTGGTCCTCACTGTCAGTATCGAGGTGTATCACATTTCGTGAAGAATACCTAGCTATATATGTGATTTGTTTTACCTAAAGCACAACGGTATAGATGCGATGAACAAAAACACCCAACCTAGAATTAATTTGGGAGCGTAAAATTAAAGGATTCGGATAGATTATTTTAAATTTTCTCGAGATGCCCGTTTTTGAACTCTACCTCATCCGAATAAAGGACATAATTGACATGATAATAATCAAACGAGATCAGGGATAAACTGTACTGATGTACTTCTTGCCCAAACAACCTACAGCAGCACAGCTCTATAATAACTTAGCAAGTATTAAACAACATTTCAAAGTTTCACTTGTCCATGTCTTCCACAACGTCTTTTAGACATTATAATTGTAAATAAGCAAACGTCCTGTTATGAATCGAGTTACTGAAGCATTAAATATTGCCTAATATCCCTACTGGTCCGACGATGTAATTCCACTATCAATCCCAAAAAAAGGCTTTGCATAGCATAAAGCTGAATGCTTAAAAAATAAAAACACAAAAAGCATGAACATCATACACCAATTAAACAAACATTGTCTATGTCTTTATTTCAAACGCAATGCAAAAATTCATATTTTACAAAACATCTTTCAATTTCTGAAATTTCCGATAAATTATTTGCCTTTCCAATCTTTTTTCTTTGATGATTATTCCAGAAACTCGTCGTGTCCATTACATTTCATTCAATTAAGGGTTGATGGCATTTTGTGTTCAGTTTATAAAGAAATAACCTCAATCAGATTGTACAAACCGTGTAACCTGCGTTTCGATCAATCCTTACAAAATAATGCAGACTTTTTTTGTTATGATGTTGAATATATTTAATTTTTCAAAATAAGACAAATAATCGGAAATAAATGTAAATAACCCCAAATAAGCATCACTTAAAGAAAAGCACCTAATGACAACGGCATGCGACGCCTTGAGAGTGACGTTTATTGTTAGATTCAGTACATTTACAAATAACCTCAACATTTTAATCAACCTACGTCCTTAAAGTGTTTTAAAATAATCGTTTTTTTAGCATTTGTTTATTTAATTTAAAAAAATGCAATATAAAAACGGCATCTCGAAGACTGATCTTGAAAACATTTTTAACAGTCAACATACTTGATCATTAAATACGATATTTTCATATGTCAAAGATATCAGGGATTGAACGTAGCAAAAATCCCATTGAACTCGGAAAAGGGGGGACGGTTCTTGCATATTTGCCCTTTCAATCCATTCGCACATTTAATTAAATGAAATTCAACGCTTTGGCACGCATTTTTCTTGAACAATAAGATATCCCCAATCCGCCTGTTCCTTCATTAATTGTGTTGATGATCGCTATGCCGTTGTTCTGTACTGTTTTAGTGATCACCATGCTACGTTCTCTTTAATGTGATCACGTGACCTCTGTGATTGATTCCTAATATTTTTTTTTTCACTTTGAGTAGATCACATATAATTGTATTGGTTTATGGCTTAAATGAATAAAATTAATGCATGTTCGCGTGTATTGAACCAAAAAGTAAAAACACTTTTTTGATGGATTTTCAATTGATGGACAACCTTAACATGACTGCGTGAATACAACACTGAGGAACAAACAAGTAGAGAGTCGATCGAGATACAAACTGGTACTTATATTTAAAATCTACTTATTTCTATATTTGTAGATCAACTACTCTTTTTCAATGATTCGGTAGTTTGAATATATGTTTAATCATGTTTCTCATATGTATATAAATGTACGATAAATTATGGGACCTGCATTTTCAATAATTACTTTCTTTACTAGTTTGATAAATCTGTAAACTGTGTTGTATGTTTTACCGTGATTCAAGTATACGAATCTATATATGTAATGGTACTACATTAAATTATAATATTTTAGTTGTATTCAAATGAAAAATGTATGATCTATGGATCAATATAAGGACTGACTAAAACACAATGTGACAACAGAATAATGTGAATTTGGTATTTTTGATGTTTTGTAATAAAATCACCTTCACTGATCGTAAAGAATAAAATTTAACACAGTTTTAACGTACATATTAAAAGAACGGCATTGATATGGTCTTTGCCCGTCGTCAGCATTGTTCGTATTATAATATTTGAAGCTTAAATCCGTATATACACCGAAGAACTGAACAAGTTTGACGGATAAATGTACAGAATAAAAGCTACATAGTATATCGATAGTAGTATCGATCGATTGATCGATTGATATATTTTACGTTTAATGACAAATACCATTGTCCTAGTAGTGTATTCAGGGGTTTCATGTAAAATATTATTATGTGGTGTCGGTTGTTTTAAATTTAAGATTGACATAAGAAATATATAAGTATGTAATATAATGCACGGTACTGTGAAACAACAAGTGTAAAGTAATGTAATACATCAATACAGTTAAATGAATAGACAGATTAGATACGCATGTACTTACCTTACAGGTGATTATAATGTTTGTATAATCAAATAAAAGGTAACTATAATGAACATACTACTTACCGACGACTGAAAAAGAAATAAAAGTAAATAATTAGCAATAGATTAAAACTGTCATAAATAAACCTACAATACAATAATATAGAACATGTAATGATGTGATGGTCTATATAATGGACACATTATACAGTGTAGGTGAAATAAAAACGATTGAAGTGATCTGACAACAGTAAATAACATGGATATGTAAATCATATGCGGTGGTACATCAATAAATATAAATGTGCTAGTGAAATTTAATGTACACATACATGCATTAAAACAGAACTATAACATCGGTACCCCCGGTGTATTACATGTATTAGAACAACTCACATTTCATCAATTAATACGATTATGTTGTACATATATGTAATGAAATAGAACTATGACATTGTTGTATTACATGTATTATGATAGAGGACGTTAGTCCTCATTACTGTAGAACACCTCTGTAGATCCCCCACGTAGACTACACACTGATGTTCAATTTCTCTCGTCGGTCTCGCGTCTATATTAACTGCGAGAATTGGGGCACCATATAACCCAGATGTGTAAGCCAGCTTAAATCCGAAAGTATATACTGTCATAAAAATAATAATAATAATAGCAACTGTGTTTTGTTTTAAAAAAATAAAATATTTGATCTTATTCAATAAATTAAAATAATACATCTATTTGGCAACCAAAAAAAAGGACCATTAAGGGCTACGGTTCCGCAGCTACTCGTATCATTGCACAGTACACTGTCACCAATTATTTTCTGATTTTGTAATATTTCCTACTTAGAAATAGTGGATGGTATTTGAAAATGCTTGTGTCAATATTTTTATTCGATAACATATGGATTAATTTGAAAGTAGTAGTTCTTAAACAAACATTGATGATGGAAACCTGGATCGAAACCAAGTGCCGATTTGTCTGGCACCCTCAACATTTTACAACATATCAACGGCGAATGTAGAAGAAGTAATTTACGATAAAGTAGGTAGAACTCCACAAACATTAAACGAAAAATAGTATTTTTGATGAATTTAAACATTTAACGAATTTGAAAAAGTCAATGTAATTTGCGTCTTGCCATGTCAAGTTTATGAAGGAAAATGTGTTTGACTAAACTCGTTCAGATTCCCTTATTTATATTTCGACATTCTGAAGAAATATTCTGCTCTGTGTCTCCAGACTGGAAAGTTAAAGTTGTTAGCAGTGATCGGGATCAGAGGGGGCCATTTGCCATTTATCACATATTCCATCTGAAAATGTCCCATTGAAATCAGAAATATTTACAAAGAATGTTAAAGAATGGCCCTTAGAAATTCTGAATGTTAATAGAACATATTCCATTGTTAAAATTTTAATCCTACATGTAATCACTGTTTCGCATGCATGCACTTGTGCATCTTTCTGGCCCAGTATTACCTAGAAGGCTAGATTTCATTGCTATCCATCTAATGTGTCAATATTGTTATTCTTATACCTTGCTTCTTCACATGTGTACAAACTACACACATTCTGAATTTACTAAATATTTCTTGCTTTAAAGATTTGAATGTGAAATATAGTAATTTATTTAACCAAGATCTATCTTGATACATTTTAATATTAGAAAAAATATTCTGATGATTGAATAGATACAATTTGGGTTGCATTTCAGTTTTCAATTTTTATCATATAACTTAAAATAGAAATCCATATGTTTTACAGAGGATATGCTATTATGAAGGACAAGTCCGAAATACCAAAGGCATTTATTCATTGTAAATAAAAGATTACAAGACAAGGTAATGAAGTCAAAGTAAGATATCTGTATATACAAGGTGGCACATCTTGGTCATCTTGTGACTATGGTATTGGTGGGAAATTCAGACAACATTGTTTGAAAACCAACTCTTTGTTGATCGTCCCACTGACGCTTGTGATATCAAATCACCTTTTTAACTTTCTGTGTTCATTTATTTTCAATAACATTTTTTAATTATATACTGTCTTTTTTACGTCATTAAACATGGGTATATCCATCCATACAATCGTATGGTAATACCGTCTTAGATGTGTCTTTCATTGTTATTATCCAAAATAATAAACGAAAACGACGATTGTACTACATGAGGCTTACTGTGACGCAACTTATCCGGAATATTTCCACGTCCGCAATCGATATTACAAAACCCTACGTCCTTATACTGTTTAAAATAATCGTTTCTTAGCATTTGTTTATTATTTTTTTTTAAATGCAACAGAACAACAGCATGCCGACGATTGATCTTGGACAAATTTTAAGTCAACAGACTTGATCATTAAATATGATATTTTCTTATGGCAACGAATACAGGGATTGAACGTAGCAAGAACAATCCCATATTACTCGGAAAAAAGGGGTGTTCTTGCATATATGGCATTTCAATCTATTCGCATATTTAAGTAAATGAAATTCAACACTTTGCCACACATTATTCTTGAAGAATAGGATATCCCCAATCCGCAGGTTCCTTCATTACTTGTATTGATCATCGTTAATGCCGTTGTTCTGTTCGGTTTTAGAGGTCAACGTGTTACTTTCTCTTTAATGTGATCACGTGACCTCTGTGATTGATTCCTAACATATTTTTTTTCCATTTAGAGTTGTTCACATATAATTGTATTGGCTTATGGCTTAAATGAGTAAAATTAATGCATTTTTGCGTGTATTGAACCAAAAAGTAAAAACACGTTTTTTATGGATTTTCAATTAATGAACAACATTAACATGACTTCGTGAATACAACACTTTGGAACAAACCAGTAGAGAGTCGATCCGGATACAAAAGGATGCATATATTTAAAATCTACTACTTTTTGGAAAATTTCTAGATTAGATCGTTTTCAATGATTCGGTAGTTTGAATATATGTTTAATCATGTTTCGCATATGTATATAAAGGAACGATAAAGAATGAGACCCGGATTTTCAATTATTACTTGTTTTACTAGTTTGATAATTCTATAAACTGTTTTATATATTTAAAGTTATTGAAGTATACGCAGCTGTATATGTAATGGTACCACATTAAGTTATATTATTTTAGTTGTTTTCAAATGAAAACTGTCTACTGATCTATGGATCACTATAAGGACTGATTAAAACTCAATGTGACCACGGAATAATGTGAATGTGATATTATTGGTATTTTGTAATAAAATCACCTTCACTACTCGTAAGGAATAAATTGTAAAACAGTTTTAACGTACATATTAAAGGAGGACGTGTATATGGTCTTTGTTCGTATTATAATATTTGAAGCTTAAATCCATATATACACCAAAGAACAGAACAAGTTTGACGGATGCACGTGCAGAATAAAAGCTACATAGTATACCGATTGTTGTATCGAACGATTGACCGATTTATATATTTAACATTTTATGACAATTACAATGGTCCTAAGTAGCGTATTCAGGGGTTTCATGTACAACATTATTATGTGGTGTCTGTTATTTTAGATCTAAGATTGACATACAAAATATATAAGTATGTAATATAATACAAGGTTCTGTGAAACAACAAGTGTAAAGTAATATAATACATCAATATAGTTAAATGAATGGACAGACTAGATACACATGTACTTACCTTACAGGTGATTATAAAGTTTATATAATTAAATAAAAAAGTAACTATAATGAACAGAATACTTACCGAAAACTGAAAAAGAAATAAAAGTAAATAATTAGCTATAGATTAAAACTGTCATAAATAAACCTACAATACAATAATATAGAACATGTAATGAATGATGTGATGGTCTATACAATGGACACATCATACAGAGTAGGTGAAATAAAAACGATTGAAGTGCTCTTACTACAGTAAATAACACAGATATGTTACTCATATATGGTAGTACATCAATAAATATAAATGTGCTAGTGAAATTTAATGTACACATGCATGTAATAAAACAGAACTATGCCATCGGTATCCCCGGTGTATTACATGTATTATAATACCTCACATTTTATAAATTAATACGATAGTGAAATGTTGTATAGTTAGTACTCAAATAGAACTATGACATCGGTGTATTACATGTATAGCAAAAGGAAACTCAAACCAGCATCAAAATTAAATATAATATAATTAGAATTATGTCATCATATACACAGGTACATTACAGGTAAAGTAACATTAAAATAATCAACTGTGTAGATAATATGGAAATAATTCAAACGATTTGTTTGCCACTGAAAAAAGCATTATACCAATAAACTTAAAAGTTTTGACGAAATGGCAAACGAGTTGTGTATAAATATGCATAGCCAACATCTGTGTATTTCATATATTACACGTGGATACTCAAACCAGATATTACTATGCTACTCTGTAATTAGAATTGTGTCATCATTTACACAGATAAAATGGAAACCTACACCCCCTCCCCCATAAAAAAAGAAAAAAAAATTATACTTGTTAAGTTGCAACTTTTGAAACAGGATAAAAACTTTGTAACTTGGGGTACATGTTTGTATTTGTTTATGTTGAAAAAAGCGAACGTGAATGTTAGTAGATTTCTTTATAAGATTCATTTTCATAACACTGCTTTCCATTAAAACAATGATTAGTTTGCATTATATTTGCAACTAATGTTACCCATATTAAGATCTGCTACAAGACTTCCATGTATTATACATGATTTTCGCGGGAAAATAATGAATTGTAGTTTTCAATGTTAAAACTACGTGATCGTTTTCAACCAATGCTATTTTTTTTTATCGTGATAGTTGTTAAGGTGTGTTTGAGTCATTATCTAGCCAGAAGTCGACAAGTCAAAATGTTCATATTAAATTTGTGCTTAAGATTTAATTCATGATGTGTGCTAGACATATGATTTATTTATAAGAGTATTTTATACAAATTGGTTTTGTATATACATTTTTTTAAAGAACATTCAGCATATTCAAAGTGGGTATGGTTTTCACACTGTGCCCAGGTGGTGGTCTGACGAAAGGGTATTTGCCATGAGAACGCAAGTTCCCAGCGTTCCAATATCTGGTTTGTCCTGAGCGTGCATTTATCGTGGGTACGAGTTTTGAATTTTCTTTTACTATTTTACTATGATGATGTCAACAAATGAAGAGGGATAAAATACACATATATATATTTATTGAAAAACAATTGTTTGAAATCAAATCCAGCATCCTATCGTACATGGTGGGATGGTCGGTCGTACATGGTGGGATGGTCGGTCGTACATGATGGGATGGTCTGTCGCACATGGTGGGATGGTCGGTCGTACATAGTGGGATGGTCGGTCGTACATGGTGGGATGGTCGGTCGTACATGGTGAGATGGTCTGTCGAACATGGTGGGATGGTCGGTCTTACATGGTTGGATGGTATGTCATACATGGGGAGATAGTCGGTCGTCCATGGTGGGATGGCCGGTCGTACATGATGGGATGGTCTGTCGCACATGGTGGGATGGTCGGTCGTACATAGTGGGATGGTCGGTCGTACATGGTGGGATGGTTTGTCGTACATAGTGGGACGGTCGGTCGTACATGGCGGGATGGTCGGTCGTACATAGTGGAATGGTCTGTCGTACATGGTGGGATCGTCGGTCGTACATGGTGGGATGGTCGGTCGTACATGGCGGGATGGTCGTTTGTACATGGTGGGATAGTTGGTCGTACATGGTGGTACGGTCGGTGGTACATGGTGGGATGGTCGGTCGTACATGGTGGAGTGAACGGCTAAAATAATCGTTCTATCTTATTTTATTTATTATAACTCGTTGTCAAAGAGGAAGTTTTGGACAATCTGCTATGATGAAATTGTCGACCCATGCATTTAGATAAGAAGAGTTTGAAGATACCAAAGGGGTAATCAGATAAAATGAGTAATTGACACAGAAAGTTTATTAAACTTTGTCAGCTTTATTGGAGAATAGAGAATACGATATAAGTGGAAGGCTTCTAGGTAATCCTAGTTATTTCTATAATCCGCAATATATTAAGGTGTAATACGATCTGTGTATGTTACACTTTACATACGTGTTATTTATGTAGGCACATAATATAATAAATGATATTCGACTCCTTTGATTCTAATTAAACTAATGTTCATCTAGTATATACAGACAAGAGCAAAAGAATGAACTCATTCGACCTAAAATATATATTTAGATAATTCGATAAGAGCCTATTATGTAATATAACAAATGAGAAAACGATTTCGAAACGTCTGTAGACGATTGACATGGCATTTATGCAATGTATTGTGCGTAATTAAAGATACAAAACTACAAACTTTCAACTTAGACTATTGCACATAATTTTGCCTTGTAATTCATATCTATATAAATGTGGAATTAACGAAAGAGAATTATGTGTGGAATCCAAGAAAAATATGCTACATCTATTTTTGGAATAGTAATATAGTTCACAATTTTTGTTTGCTGTTAAAAACTTTTTAAAGATTTGTGCTTTTACTCTTTCATTGAATGCAGGGAAGATAACTTATGGAATATCAAAGAAATACTTTGAGAATCAAGATACAGTAAATTATATTTTGTAAATTCCAATCTATATTCAACTTATGTAACAGTATAACATTATACAACACGATTTGTGGTCATCGTTTGGTGGATTTAGATAATACATTATTTTAATAAATAGTTTGCATTTGAAACACTATTCTGACATTTTTTGCCAAATATGTGGTCCATGTCGATGAACATATTAAGAATAAAAAAACACAAACTGTTTGTTTTCAATAAATAAAAATGATCAAAGTTGCTTTTATGCGCAGTAGAATTTGAATGTGAATTTTAGTGTTTAACGCCATTTTCAGCAATATTTCAGCTATATCATAGCGACCAGTTTTAATGGTGGAGGAAGCCGGAGTACCTAGAGAGAATCATCGACCATGGGAAAGCAACTGGTAAACTTTATCACTTGCGGCTGCGAGTCGACTGCACCCTTTTTGTAAATTACTAAGCTGGGTGCCAACCCACGCCATATTGGTGATAAGCTGAAATGAGCAGTTAGATCCAACGACCTTATTCATTGCGCCACATGGTCTCTAAATGGCAGTAGATATATTTTTCATAATTGTGTTAATATTGTTAATATTATTATTGATGGACTGTGATTTTGTTGTTTTTTGCAGTCAGTTCAGAAAAATACAATTTTAGTTGTGAAATCGCTTTTATCGAAAACACTGAAGGCAATGTTATCTTCGAAACTATGTGAGTGACCCTATGTCAAGTTAAAATCAATGAGAAATAATGTATCGAAATCCACTAAATTTACATCGTAAAAGTAAACACAACGTTTAATGTAATGAGGTTTTATTAATTCGCATGTAAGGTTCAATTTTTTTGATAGCACAACGTTTGTGATTTGTCGTCTTAGATACCTATTCGGGAATAAGCTAAGAACAGATATTAATCAAGGTTCTGTAGACTACAAAGGTTGGATAATTTTACATCTAGAAGAAGAAGAATATGAGCTTAGGAAAAGCTTGCCGATACAAAAGAAGTAATATGAAAGACAATACAGTGTCCAAAAGTTGACACAGGGAACCAAGGAAAGAGCACTACGAGCCCCGCCATAAAACTAGAGTGAGCACATCTGACCCGGAAGGGTAAGTAGTTCCTACTCCACATGTACAATCATTCGTGCTACTCTTGTTACAAACCCGTTGATAAGTGATAGATGAAGAAATGTTTTGTCGTAAGGGTTCGTTCCTAACTAGTCCTCACCGTCAGAATCGATTTGTATCTCAATTCGTGAAGCATACCAATATATTTGATATCTTTTATTTAAAACACAACGGGATATATGTTATCAACAAAACCACACAACTTTGGTTGGATAATTCCAAATATAGAAGTAGGAATATGAATGTAGGACAAGTTTGCAGATATAAAAGAATTAATATGAAAGACAATACAATGTCAAAAAGATGACACAGAGAACCAAGGAAAGAGCACCACGATACCGCCATAAAACTGGTTCTGACTGTCAGTATCGAGGTGTATCTCTATTCGTGAAGAATACCTAGATATATATATGTGATATCTGTTATTTAAAACCCAAACGGGATAGATGCGATCAACAAAATCAACAAATCTGGAATTAATTGGGGAACGTAAAATTAAAGGATCAGGATAGATTATTTTAATTTTTCTCGAGATGTCCCTTGTTGAACTCTACCTCATACGAATAAAGGACATGATTGGCATGATAATAATCGGATTGGAAGCAAATTATATTGACGGAGGATATTATTTTGTATGGTGTTTCTATGTGACTGTAATTGTAAGATCTGTAACAAATATCACCGATTACGTAGTCATGGTATCTGTCCTTTCCCCAAAAGGTGATCTGTAATATGTACTCACGAAAATATTTGAATATTCCAAAGAGGTAATCAGAAGCCGAAAATGGCAGGAGGACAGACAATAAAATGGCTAAAAGATAAAAGTACAAAACGACAAACAATGATCTAATAATGGTTGGGTGTCTGAAAATTTCCAAAACTCTCGTGGAATACGTCAAGGATGTCCTTTATCAGCTTTGTTATTTGTTTTATCTGTCGAAATCATGGCCCTAAATCTGAGAAGTAGCAAAAATATAAAAGGGATAACAGTCAAATTAGATGAAAAAAATCACAGTATTAAAATTTCACAGCTAGCAGATGATACAACCCTATTTTGCAATAGTAAAGAAGACGTCTTAAAGGCAATGAACGAAATAGAAATATTTGGCTCATTTTCAGGTTTATTGTTAAATAAAAACAAAACAGAGGGGGTATGGATTGGTAAACTAAAAAATTGTAAATACAAAATTGCTGGAATCAATTGGACAGAGAAGCCGATTAAATCACTAGGAATATATTTTGGTAACAACAATGAAGAATGTCAAAAACTAAATTGGGAAAATAAAATAGAAAAGATGAATAAACTATTTTGTGCATGGGGAAAAAGAAACCTTTCTATATTAGGAAAAATTTTAATCATTAAATCATTAATTTTACCCCTATTCACATTTTTGGCCAGTGTATGCTTAGTACCAGATATATATCTTAAAGAAATAGAAAAGAAATGTTTCAAATTTATAT
>MJUT01030182.1:195534-210983 GCA_002080005.1 Gigantidas platifrons
AAGCCCGTGATTGATTCCATCTTCATTCTCTTTCCCAGCAGCTACGATGTTCACCTGCGAGAAATGCGGAAAAGATTTTACAGAGAACAGAAACCTGACCAGACATATGAAGACCCATGTAGATTCTTCACAGACCTATTCCTGTGGTGTATGTGCCAAAGAGTTCAGCCGAGCTGACACCAGAAACAGACATGAAGCAGTCCACAGCTAAAGACCAATGCGGTTTATATACAATTGTAATCAGAGCATGACATTATTGTTAATAAAAAATATATCAGGGCCATGACTGACAGCAGCTTCATACAATCATTGTAAACACAAACACAAATGATGCTTGTTTTGAATTATAATTGTTTTCCATGTTGCCAACTAAAGATAATTTTGTTTATCTTGGTTTTTTTTTGTGTGTATGTCTTACTTTTATTTAAATATATGAATGTTAACTGAAGACAAATCTTGGACATCAATAATTATCATTTACTTTTTTAAACTAAGATATCTTAGAGGCCAAGGTCTCCAAACTGAAGGATTTCAGCAAGTGTGCCAAGGTCCTGTTAATACTTTTATATAATGATAAAGAGCGCAAGAGACGAAGTGTGACTGGTGTTGCGGAAAATAGCAAATATCCTGTCAAATTAGCATTTGACCACCCTGCAATACTTGATGTGATTCATGGTATATTTAAAGGCTGAAAAACAATTTATTGTTTGAAATAAACATTATATAAGATAGATATCACTACAATGATTGATGGAACAATTGCTACTATGAGAGAAAGAGATAGACATGAAAATAAAGGGACGTTCATATTAACTTTCAAATGTTAAAAAGAAATAATTTAATTCTTATTCCTGCACATTTTGTAAATAACAAATTATATTTCAATGTGCAGCGTATGAAACAACATGATTGATTGATTTTGATTACCCCTTATTTACTCTTAATTATGAAGGACAACTTTCGTTTATCTTTCAAAATGTTGGCGTTCCGGGATAGAGCCGTAAGTGATAATTAAAGGTAATTATTTTAATGGAGTCACTTGTGTGGTTTTCATGTGATATAGCAAATTAGAGTGCCACATCACCTACTCTTAGTTCACACATGCTATCACAGAAATATTGAGTACAGTACTCTCTAATACACATTCCAGGTTTACTAGTTTGAATAATAATTGCTTAATATTTTAAAGTTTAAAGTACACTGTTTGCTAAAATGATATAAAGACAATAGACATGGACCATCATAATTCAGAGAAATATTATCGATTACAAAGTTATCTAATACCCCGATCGGTTCATATAAGCGAGATAAATTGAATGCTAGGGAAATTGTCATATTTCAGGTATTACTTTTGTGGCGAAATTGAAGTACCCAGAGAAAATCACAGACTTGTCGCAAGTCACTAACTAACTTTATCACATACTGTTTTATCGAGTACACCTCACCATGAATGGGGTTCACGCTCACAACTTACGTGGTGATAGGCAACGATTGCACAGGTAGTTGTAAATTCAACTACGTATGACCACGACGGCACAAGTTCAGTTAAGATGAAAGGTAATTGTATTATTGATATTGGTGGAATTTATGATTGTCACTGTTTATAAACTTTCTTTTCATATCGATCAATGCATATAATTGGTTTGCTGAATGTATGTTTTAATGTGTCACAGGAATCCATATGAATATGCATACCTTGCGAATTTTAAAAGTTTGACCATATCCAACAAATGTGGTTGAATGATTGATTGATTATTGTTTTAATGTCAAGTAAGCGGTTTTTCAGCAATATACATTATTTTACATTTTCATGATGAGAATTAAGCTTACAATCAATAACTGATGGCTGAAAGGTGGCAGTTGGATAATGGCCGTGAAGGGGAAAAAAAAGAAGTAGAGGATTATGAAAAGAATGTTAAATCAGTAATGTTCAACGAGTACAAATACGGTAGTATAATTTGATTGGAAAACGGTTGTATATATTTACGTTTCCGAAATATGTTGCACACCATTTATGCTGCCAAATTCGAGCAGACGATAATTCATCGACATGTACATTTACGACGGGACAGTCAGTCACATGCCCCTGTGCATGTGCTAATGAGATTATACCCAATCGATAAATCGCTCGTTTGTTCACAAAGCGAAAGAAGGACGTCATATTAAAAATTAAACTTAGGTTTTTGTTCGATTTATTATTTGTTTGATATACTAAACCTTGGTATGCAAAAAAATACCCAACAAACATCACTATTTTGAGAGAAATACGTCAACTGTTAAAAATTACCGTATTTATTCATTTAAAACACACTTTCTCTTTTATAATATTTATGGATTTGCATCAAACTTATGACACTAATGAGAATATTTTCTGTAGTTTTTTAATAGAAATAATACAATAAATTATTTTACAAATAATGGTTTTCAAGTATTAAAACAAAAAATAGCTATTGCCATCACTTAGCAACCATCTTCGTCCATAAACATTTAAAAATATTTGTTTACTAACCACAGGCCCAATTAGAACCAAACATCGTAGGAATATTACTTGGGTGATTCTCAATGTTACATGTTTTTCATTTGATTCAGAAATTCAATATGGCTGCTACGATCATTTTTTTCTGATGCTGAAATTTAAAAATCTTCTCTGAAACCACACGTTGGGTGAACAATTTACATGTTATTTTCTAGTAATGTGGTCATATTTGACCCTCTTAAAAAGTTTGTTTTGTCCATCGAAAATCTAGGATGGCTACCGCTGGAGGACAAATATCAAAAAAGTAATTTACCTCAGAAACTATGAGTAATCGTTGGATGGTCCCCTAAAATTATCTTTTTCCTCTGACAATCAGAAATCCAAGATCATCATGAGTAGAAATTTAAAATAGGACCCTACGAGAAAAATATTTCACAATTATTCCTATCTGAAACAGTTGAAGCATTTGTTAGCACATTTGGCTGGAATGTGCATTGGGTGGTTCTTTGCAAAATATCTGGTCTTAAGATGATAGAAAATTGGTGGCATCAAAATGGTGCTTGAATATACACTCATTTGTTGCTTTTTTCTCTCTTTTTGTGTATCTGAAATCCAAGATAGCAGACACAAGACATGTCTTGGGGGCCTCATTTTTATTCTTGTTTGTCCAACTTAATTTGAATTCTTAAAATAATCAAGACAAATGAGTCTTGTTTTATTGTCTTAATTTTCTATTGCTAGGTTGCTAGGGAATGGTGAAGATTTATACACAATGCGACATAATCACTCGAACATACATACAATATAAAAGACACACAAACATTGTTAATTTTTATAAGTATACAATGTCCTCTATTCTAGAAAATGAGGTGCATTATAAAGGATTTAATTGGATTTAAAGAACTTTTTAGTTTATCAATAATGGTAAAGTTTTAAAATTGTGTTTTACTTTTTCAAAATGGTATTTATATATCTATTTGAAGATGAATAATTTATATGAAACGATACTCCTATTCAATATTATTAATACAGACCCTTCCCTCTCTTTGTATCTTTCTATGATGCCCTGCTTCAATTTGAAATTTGCCTACACAAATTCTTAGTTTAGTAAATATTTCTTGCTTTCCAAATTTGAATGTGAAATATGGTAATTTATTTAACTAAGATCTATCTTGATACATTTTAATAATAGAAAAATATTTCGATGAATGAATAGATACAATTTGGGTTGTATTTCGGTTTTCAATATTTATCTTTTAATTTAAAATAGAAATATATATGTTTTACACAGGATATGCTATCATGAAGGACAATTCCAAAACACCAAATGTATTTATTCATTGTAAATAAAAGCTGACAAGACAAGGTAATGAAGAAAAGATAAGATATTTCTATGTAAAAGGTGGCACATCTTGGTCATCTTGTAACTATGGTATTAATGGGAAATTCAGACAACATTGATTGAAAACCAATTCTTTGTTGGTTTTCCCACATGCGCTTGTGATATGATATCACCTTTTTCTAGCTTTCTGTTTTCATTTATTTTTAATAACATATCTTTATTATATACTGTCTTTTTACTTTATTAAACATGTGTATATTCATGCAATCGTATGGTAATACCGTCTTAAATGTGTCTTAGAATCAGTTTTATTTACTAGACGAAATATAAATAAAGCTCCAGTTTACTTTGGGGATATGGACAACAGAGTGACAGATATTAATACTTACTGCCATCTGAGTCTGGATCTCCAAAGTAATTGTAAATGGGGTGATTTTGTAAGTAAAATTTATAAGAAAGCATGTGACACACTGAAGATTCTTAGAATGTTCAAATATCAAGTTGACAGAAATGTATTGATTAATATATATTTGTCATTTAACCGACCTAGACAATTGTACCCAAAATTAAGCTAATCTATTGGAAATTGTTCAGGTTGACGCAGGCAGGATAATTACAGGGTTGCGAGTAAATTCATCCAGATCTAAATTACACAGTGAACTTGGCTGGGAACCCCTTTATAAAGGAAGAGAGAATCAAAAGTTTATTTTAGTCTGTAAAAAAATAAATGGTTCAACTCGGGACTAGTAGTACATGCATGACATGATCCAAACGTACACAGAAAATGTTCACGATAATAATCTACGACAACAAATACCTGGGGAGAATCTTAGACTACCCTTTTGTAATACTGTCTCATATTTCATCCTTAGTACGTTACGACTCTGGAATAGTCTGCCTGCCTAAACAAAGTCCAGTCCTCCTCTTAATATATTTAAGACAAGACTGAACTCTGGTACAAAAGCATCGCCTAAATATGTTCATATATGTGACAGAAAAGAAAATGTCATACACTTTCAGATGAGGAATGATGCTAGCAATCTAAATCTACATTTGCAGCAACATCACTTATCTGACAGACCATCTTGCCCACATTGCAATGATCCCTGTGAAAGCCCCTCCCATTAGTCTATGCACTGCCCTTTATATAATATTCACAGGCAACAACTTGTTGATTCCTTTAATGAACTTAACATAGAATTTACTATTCAAACAATTCTTTATGGAAGTGAAACCTCTGATTATAATAAGAATGTAAAGCTTGTTCGTGCAGTGCATTCCTTTATTAAGCGGAGCAAACATTTTGAATAATAATATAGTAATATAAATTTAGATTTGTTTAAACATTTTAAACTATAATAGTATTTTTACATATGCTGGACCATGATTGCAAATATCGGTACTTATATCACATGACTAAATTACCGTATTGATATTCTATTTATAATTTATTTTGTTTTATAAATATATACATGTATATATAATGTCATGAATCTCATATTTACACTATGATTACCTACTGCATGCTAATCAATGTTTTCGGAAATTATTTAAGTATTTAAATTAGATTGAGAAGTAATAAATCTACCAACATCGTACACTGGTAACCCTTTTATATAGTAACTAAGTGTATTTAAAAACGTAGATCTCATATCAGCCAATTTGTCGATAAAATATAATCAATGTTAATTACTTATCAATAACTGAATATATGATATGACTGCTATTGTATTCTCGAGTTATGTCCCTTTGAGTATGAAATTCTATACTGTGCATTGTAATTATTAACTGCATGCATGTGTTACTGTTGCGTTGCGTATGGAGAGGATTTATATAGGCTATTGCCTGATAACCAATCCATTTCATTTATTTATGAATACAATATCTTTAAATTAAATTAATTGTGTCTTCCGTTGTTATTTTCCAAAAAGAAGTACAAACAAATGAGTAGAAAGGGCTTACCCATGTAGGATTTAAGATGCTACGGTAACGTTGTTGTTTAGATATTTCAGCAGATAAACAATACAAATTAATTTGTGAATAAGCGAGTTTTTAAAACACATCTATAAAACATGTATTTAAGGAAAATTGTTACTACGCTGATTATTAAATGGAAATGAATGAATGAATGAATGAATGAATTGTATTCTCATAAACCAAATACATATAGTTACAGAGAAGTAAATAATAATATACAACATATTAAGTTTTGTACATGTGTGGAAAAAATTACAATTCCATTAACCAGGAGGTGGGACTTTCATACAATCTTTATAAATTTACATAGTTTTTTTAATACAATAACATTACACGAAGAAAACAACTCATTAAATTTGAAGCGACGATTGTATAACATGACGTTTACTGTGACGTAACTTATACGAATATGTACACATCCGCAATCGATATTACGAAAAGCTCCTTAAAGTGTTTTAAAATAATGATTGTTTAGCATTTCTTTATTTAATTTTATAAAATGCAATAGAACAACGGCATCCTGAAGACTGATCTTGGAAAAATTTTAACAGTCAACAGAATGTATCATTAAATACAATATACAGAGATTGAACGGAGCAAGAACAATCCCATAGAACTCGGAAAGAAAGGGGTTTCTTGCATATTTGGCCTTTCAATCTATTCGCACATTCAATTAGATGGAATTCAACACTTTGTCACGCATTTTTCTTGAAGAATATGATATCCCCAATTCGCCGGTTCCTTCATTTCTTACATTGATCATCGTTATACCGTTGTTCTGTTCGGTTTTATTGGTCACCATGCTACTTTCTCTTTAATGTGATCACGCGACATATGTGATTGATTCCTAATATATATTTTTTTCATTTTGAGTAGTTCACATATAATTTTATTGGTTTATGCCTTAAATGAGTAAAATTAATACATTTGTGCGGGTATTGAACCAAAAAGTAAAAACTCGTTTTTTTATGGAATTTCAATTGATGGAAAACCTTAACATGACTGCGTGAATACAACACTGATGACAAAGCCAGTAGAGAGTCGACCCGGATACAAAAGGGTGCGTATATTTCAAATCTTTGGTCATGTTTCTTTGCAAACCTGTTGCCGAAAAATGTGTGTAAATTCACACGGTCAGTGCATGATCAATTAATTTACACTTTGATTGGTTAATATCTATTCTTTGCATACGCGGTAATTACGCACGTACTTTTGCAAACACACTGCCGACCAATTCGGATGTTCGAAATTATATGGAATATTTTTTAAATCCCTCCCCCTTACCACCCAATTTTAATTTAGATCATTATACCAGTTATTTTCAACAGGGCACTTTTTTGTTGCCACCTTTGCTATTTTATGTCATTTATTCATTTGATGTTATGTAATTATTATATAATTTCAGTCATGATTATGTTATATTATGTAACAATTTTATATGTGCAATTTATTGCAATTTATGATAATGATTAAATGACCTTTTCCACAAATCAGTGTTTGTTTAATTTAGCAAACTAGCTAGGACTCTGTTCACTATATTTAATCTACAGGTAGAGTGGTTTTCATAAACATAGTTAATCTACAAATACAACCTGCAGTTGAACCTAGTGCTAAACTCATACATATACCAAGATAATATTTAACACGAAGATGCGTTTTTTTGAATATGTGTAAATTAATTTGGACGAAAAAAAATATTCAGAACTTAGGTTAAAGGGTTATGAAATTGAAATCATCCTTTTGTTCACAGAATAGTTTTCTTAGGAAAACAAAAGCTCTGAAAAGAGATGCTATTCTCAGATTATACATAAATACTTATTGGTTCTCGGGTGTTGGTTGGCAGTGACAATTGATCCTACGCAAGTAGTCTGAATGGACAATTTACCTTTCCAAGCCAAGGTGTTGCTTACATTTTATGCAACTTATAAAGAAAACAAGTATGTAAATTCTAAAAATATACAGAATCCTCAACCCATCAAAATACATTTTGTATAACCATTCAAACGTTTTTAATGTTTTCACCATTATAGACATTACATTTATTATTCCACAACTTGCAAAGGGGTGGGCGGGGGGCCTAATTCACCTGTACATGTGAAAAAATAGATATTGCAGCAGATCAGACATCTCGATCTTCCAAAAAAAAAAGATCACGAACATGTTGGTACAGATATGATGAAGTTCTAGGCTTAATGATCGTATTTTGATTCTCCATTTGCTTTCTTCAAGTTCGGTACGACCCCTTTTTCATCATCTGCTGTTTATTGTGCTTCGGGACATTGTCATTATTAATTTCATTATTAATTTAAACTAAGGATTACCTCTCAGCAGCATTTGTATTCAACTGACGAGGTGCACATTTTCCTTTTTTGTAAAATTCTGCTACACGAGTATCAAATTGGTGGTAAACATGGGCGTGCATAATTCTCACATTTGTCAATAAAAAAGCTTTATGGGGATGGCGATTTCCAGATAGGGGCATTGAAGGGGTGGAACATAGCAAGACTGACAAGCACAATAAATCACATATTACAATCGACGTATTCAAAATAATGATATATTCACAAGCTGGATAATCAGTAAATATATTTATGCTCCCGCTCCAAAACAACCATCTAATTTATTCTGTTTTTCCAAACATGTATCCAGCTCTGTTCGCCAATGTAGAAATTAAAACAAACACTCCGCTTGGAAAAATTTGGGCCACCTATTGTGGCCAATGCTTTATTCTATTGCTCAAACTTACTAAAAACTTGACAAAGAGGCGAAGGTGGGGTCATATAAAGGGCCATATACCAGAACAAAATATTGCTGACAAAAAATCGATACAAGTACAATAAAACATAATTGTACAAATATAATACTACAATTAAAAAAGTATTAATAACTAAACTTAATAATATGAAGTTAAGAGGTAGGTCCCTTGAAGGGCCATACCAAGACCATATATTGCTGACATAAAATTCACACTAGTACAATAAAACATAACTGTAAAACTATGATACTACAAACATAAAAAAGTCTTAGTAACTAAACTTAATAATATGAAGTTAAGGGAGGTGAATGGGGAATGGGCGGTATTTCTAAACCGACAACTGTACGAGATCAATAGATTATCATCTGCATTCAACTATCTTGTAATTTTAATGACGACAGTGCGTGGTGACATGATCAATGCACGCAATGACCAAGTGATCTATATGAGAGATATGAGGCGCCATCAAGGGGATTCGCGTCGCATAAAAGAGTCATTAAAATACCTCAAATATGTTAATCTTACTGTCACATAACGAACCATTAATCAGTGCATTATATCTGCACAAACACATTTAGCCTTCGGGAAGTTCACTCATGAAGAGTACATTTTCATGGATGCAACGTCATGACGTGACTATTACAAAGGGGAACAACTCGCATGAAGCAAAACGACGTGAAACAACTTTAACAAACCCGCGTTATCATAAGCTTTTCTTTATTTGTAAATCTTTCGGTGGTAAGTTTTGTTGTTCAAAGCTGTTTGGGCTATTGGTTGTATTAAGATACAGACTATAAATAGTCATAAGTATGTCTTCCTTCGCACATCCGCAGTGCTAGACACGTCATGAACATCATTCCTGAGTCATTTCAAATATTTACGCCGGACCAATATCAAAGCAAACACCAAAATGTCAGTTTTGCTTCTGTATATATTATAATTCATCGGAAAATTACTAACGATAACCGTTTATAAACTTTGAACTTTTCGAAAGGTCATCTGTCTGTTACGCTTCCAAGGAACACTGTTGTCAATAACGCATATGAGCTTCAGATATATTTGACGTGCTTTATCATAATACTAGTTAAAGTTGGATACTTTTGAAACAGGCCAAAAACTCAATTACATTTCTGTATTTGTTTATGCTAAAAATATCGACTGTCAAGTGAACGTGAATGTTAGTAGATTTCTTTATAAGATACATTTTCAAAATACTGCCTTCCACTAAAACAATGATCTATGAAAGCCTTAGTTCGCATTATATTTTTCAAATAATGTTGCCCTTATTAACATCTGCTACAAGACTTCCATGTATTATTTCTTATATATTTTGGCTATTAAGCTCCTTAACTTTGTTTTGAAGAACAGTAGATATGATATTGTTTCTGTTTATATGATTAGTATTCAAACTAAGCTTAGCCGGCACAGGCCCCCATCGCTGATTTCGAAAATGAACGTTTCAAAAAGAAGAGTTTGAAGATACCAAAGGGGTAATCAGATAACTTAAGTATCTGGCACAGAAAGTTTATCAAACTTTGTTGGTTTTATTGGAGAATAGAGAATACATGATTTTCGCGTTTCGAATAGTAATAGCGGGAAAATAGTGAATTGTTGTTTTCAATGTTAAAACTACGTGATCGTTTTCAACCAATGAGAATTGTTTGTATTTATTTTTGCATCGTGATAGTTGTTAAGGTGTGTTTGACTATATAAGTATGTAATATAATACAAGGTTCTGTGAAACAACAAGTGTAAAGTAATATAATATATCAATACAGTTAAATGAATGGACAGATTAGATACACATGTACTTACCTTACAGGTGATTATAAAGTTTATATAATTAAATAAAAAAGTAACTATAATGAACAGAATACTTACCGAAAACTGAAAAAGAAATAAAAGTAAATAATTAGCTATAGATTAAAACTGTCATAAATAAACCTACAATACAATAATATAGAACATGTAATGATGTGATGGTCTATACAATGGACACATTATACAGAGTAGGTGAAATAAAAACGATTGAAGTGCTCTTACTACAGTAAATAACACAGATATGTTACTCATATATGGTAGTATTTCAATAAATATAAATGTGCTAGTGAAATTTAATGTACACATGCATGTAATAAAACAGAACTATGCCATCGGTATCCCCGGTGTATTACATGTATTATAATACCTCACATTTTATAAATTAATACGATTGTGAAATGTTGTACATTTAGTACTCAAATAGAACTATGATATCGGTGTATTACATGTACAGCAAAAGGAAACTCAAATCAGCATCACAATTAGATATAATATAATTAGAATTATGTCATCATATACACAGGTACATTACGGGTAAAGTAACATTAAAATAATCAACTGATCAATATTGAGTAAAACAATATTGGATGCTTGATACAAGGGTCGTCAAATAATGGAAATAGTATATTGCATAGATAATATGGAAATAATTCAAACGATTTGTTTGCCACTGAAAAAAGCATTATACCAATAAACTTAAAAGTGTTGACGAAATGGCAAAGAGTTGTGTATAAATATGCATAGCCAACATCTGTGTATTTCATATATTACACGTGGATACTCAAACCAGATATTACTATGGTACTCTGTAATTAGAATTGTGTCATCATTTACACAGATAAAATGGAAACCTACACCCCCTCCCCCATAAAAAAAGAAAAAAAAAACAATTATACTTGTTAAAGTTGCAACTTTTGAAACAGGATAAAAACTTTGCAACTTGGGGTACATGTTTGTATTTGTTTATGTTGAAAAAAGGGAACGTGAATGTTAGTAGATTTCTTTATAAGATTCATTTTCATAACACTGCCTTCCATTAAAACAATGATTAGTTTGCATTATATTTGCAACTAATGTTACCCATATTAAGATCTGCTACAAGACTTCCATGTATTATACATGATTTTCGCGGGAAAATAATGAATTGTAGTTTTCAATGTTAAAACTACGTGATCGTTTTCAACCAATGCTAATTTTTTCTTATCGTGATAGTTGTTAAGGTGTGTTTGAGTCATTATCTAGCCAGAAGTCGACAAGTCAAAATGTTCATATTACATTTTTGCTTAAAATTTAATTCATGATGTGTGCTATTCATATGATTTATTTATTAGAATATTTTATACAAATTGGTTTTGTATATACATTTTTAAAGAACATTCAGCATATTCAAAGTGGGTATGGTTCTCACACTGTGCCCCAGTTGCCGTCTGACGAAAGGTTATTTGCCATGAGAACGCAAATCCCCAGCGTTACAAAATCTGGTTTGTCCTGAGAGTGCATTGGTCGTGTGTATTGGGTTTTTAATTTTCTTTCAATGTTTTATTATGATGATGCCAATGAATGAAGAGGGATACAATACACATATACAAGTATATTGTATAACAAGTGCTTGAAGTAAAATCCGGCGTCCTATCGTACATGGTGGGATGGTCGGTTGTACATGGTGGGGTGAAGGGCTAAAATAATTATATCCCAATTTATTTATTATTACTCGGTGTCAAACAGAAAATGTTGAACAATCTGAGATCTTAAAGTACTGCGTTGACTACTATTATACCTAATTGTCCCAGTATTGTTAACAATACTGTTATGGTGACAGCCGGAACCTTTTAACCATAATGGAAGCAGGAGGTTTGGCGCCATAAAATCTGATTCAACCCACCATTTCTTTGGAAATGCATGTGCCCGTGGTT
The DNA here is from genome assembly GCA_002080005.1 of Gigantidas platifrons. Taxonomy (NCBI): domain Eukaryota; kingdom Metazoa; phylum Mollusca; class Bivalvia; order Mytilida; family Modiolidae; genus Gigantidas; species Gigantidas platifrons. Next base: position 207,819 of record MJUT01030182.1, read on the forward strand.
TTCTCCGTTTTCCAGTTGTTCACTGATTTTGTCTGTTTGTTGACATATGAGTTTTTGCCTTTCCATTTTGATGAACCCCCCTCTCAGGGGAGGTGTGGCGGGGTAGAATAGGCACCAGGTTTTTTCCGTCCTAGGGTCACTAGTCCTCAAAAAGGAGGGAACCCCGGGGTACAGAAATGGGAGAGAGAGCTTTTTCACCTTAAAGGGGTGTCCGTCGGTTGTGCGGGATGCATAAATTGACAACCAACCCGTCCTTCGGATGAGACCTAAGTAAAACCGAGGTCCCGTGTTGAGAGATTGCCCACCCTCTTCGAACCCAGTGTAACAGCTCATTATGAGCATTATGCTCATGATGAGTTGTTCATAGGAGACCTGTTGCACTGGCAAAATTCGCCGTCCCTAAACATCACATTTCCTTGTTTCGAGTCCTGTCGCGTTTATATTATTCTCGTCCTGAACATAGCTGGAAAAAGGATCGCTGGACGTTAAACATCAATGAATCAATCAACCTTTGGGTGTTCGCTAATTTTGATGTTACTCTTATTGTCGACAAATTTATTTAGATAAGAAGAGTCTGAAGATACCAAACGGGTAATCAGATAAAATGAGTATCTGACACAGAAAGTTTATTAAGCTTTGTCAGCTTTATTGGAGAATAGAGTATACGAGAAAAGTGGAATGCTTCTAGAGAAATCTAGGAATTTATATTATCGGAAATATATTAAGGTGTAATACGATCTGTGTATTATACTTTACACAATTGTTATTTATGTAGGCACACAGTATAATAAATGATATTCAACTCCTTGTATTCTAATTAAGCTAATGTTCATCTAGTATATACAGATAAGAGCAAGAGAAAGAAAACAATTGAACTAACATAGATCAACTAAACAGAAAAAAGCAAGAAGGAAAATAATCTTGTCCTGAAAGAAGATTGTTCAAAACAGACAAAAGCAAGTGAAAGAAAAATTGGTCCTAAATGTAGATAAGAAAAAAAAAAGAAAAAAAAAAAAAAACAGACAAAAGCAACTGAAAAAAGATATTATCCTAACAGTATATCAACAAAATAAATGAATGGTATTATTAGTGCGATTCCAAATAATTTAAAGCAAATTATTATGGGTGAAACTATGATGCATGACCTAATATGCAATGGATTAGCTGAAAAAGTAAAAGAAGAACACAAACCTTGTAAATATGTTAATAAATTATATATTTAGACAATTCGATAAGAGCCTATTATGTGACTTAAAAAATGAGAAAAAAATTTAGAAACGTCTGTAGACGATTGATATGGGATTTATTCAATGTATTGTGCATAACTAAAGATACAAAACTACAAACTTTCAACTTAAACTCTTGTACATAATTTTGCCTTGTAATTCATACCTATATAAATGTGGACTTAACGAAACAGAATTATGTATGGAAACTAAGAACAATATGGTACATCTATTCTGGATTTGTCACATAGTTCACAATTTTTGGTTTGCTGTTGAAAACTTTTTTAAAGATTGGTGTTATTACTCTTTCATTGAATGCAAGGAAGATAACTCTTGGAATATCAAAGAAATACTTTGAAAATCGAGAAAGAGTAAAGTATATTTTATTGATGTAGCAGAGTGATATTTGCAATACTTATTAAATTCATATTTAGTAAACATTTAATTGTCTGTTATTCTTATCAATAAAATTAGCATTAAAATTAGTATTTGCAAACGATTTATCTAACTTTTGCAGAATATTTTATTAAGGGTTTTACCCATAGACATTTCTAACTTTACTGTGAGTACCTTTTACTCTGAGGTTCATGTAAATAATTATGGGAGGTTATATTTGAAACAGATTTCATTGGTTGTTTTAGTCTGACGGGAAATGTTAATTTCCTCGTGCAAGACTAGACAGACGAACACTGAACATTGAGCGACTTGGTCGTGTATAAAAAAAGACAGAAGACTTGATAAAAATTGTCCTCACAAATGACCAACTGAGACAGAATAACATTTAATAACTGTAAGTTGCACTTCTTTTAACTGTTTCTAATCATTTATTCACATTAACAAATTTCACAAAGATATCACATGTTCCGATTAAACCTTCCCCCTTTTTTTGGTCGCACGTCCGTAATATCTTAGTGAGTGAAAGACAAGAGTGAATTGTATTTAATCCAGTTATATCTAGGTCGGTATTTTTAAATGTTATTATCGGTGTAATTACACACTATTAGTTTCATGATAGAAAGCTGTTGTCGCTTGGTCCGATTCATAGTTGCTGAAATTTCAAAATCTTCTCTGAAACCACACTTCGGATGAATAATTTACATGTTATTTTGTAGGACTGTGTCATATTCGACCCTCTTAAAAAGTTTTGCTTTGTCCATCGGAAATCTAAGATGGCGCCGCTGTAGGACAAATATAAAAAAGAAATTTATCTCAGAAACTATGAGCAATCGTTGGATGGTCCCTTAAAAAATATCTTTTTTTCTCTGACAATCAGAAATCCAAGATGATCATGAGGACAAATTTAACATAGGACCCAACATGAAAAGCATTTCCCATTTATTGCTATCTGAAACAGTTGAAGCATTTGTTTGCAAATTTGGTTGGAATATGGATTGGGTGGTACTTTGCAAAATATCTGGTCTTAAGATCATAGAAAATCGGTGGCATTAAAATGGTGTATGAATACACACTCATTTTTTCCTTTTTTTTCCTTTTTTGGATCTAAAATGCAAGTTAGCAGTCAACACATGAGTTGGGGGCCTCAGTTGTATTCTTGTTTGTCCAATCTAATTTGAATTCTTAAATTAATCGAGACAAATGAGTCTTGTTCTATTTTCTTATTTTTGTATAGTTAGGTTGTTAGTGAATGGTGAAGATTTATACACATTGCGACATAATCACTCGAACATACATGCAATACAAAAGACATACACAAGATATTAATTTTCATAAGTATACAGTGTCCTTTATTCTAGAAAATGAGGTGCATTATAAAGGATTTAATTGGATTTAATGAATTTTTCAGTTTATCAATAAAGTTTTAAAATTTTGTTTTACTTAATCAAAATGGTGTTTATATATCTATTTGAAAATGAATAATTTATATGAAATGATACTCCTAATCAATATTATTAATACAGACCCTTCCCTCTCTTTGTAT
>MJUT01030183.1:6798-22131 GCA_002080005.1 Gigantidas platifrons
CGTTTCCTTGTCTGTCAGTATCAATACCATATGGCACTTTAAGGTCTGCGGAATTAAAGGTAAATACGTTTGATCCATCGTTCTTTATACAGTAGACGTTGTAGCTATAGTCTGTATAATATATATTGTTGTCTCTGTGATGGATGTACCTTACTCTACTAACACCACTAACATTACTAATACTACTAATGTGTTGTCCGTTTGAATCTAAAATGTTTATCCTACTTTTATAACTACTATCACACCCACTGACAAAAACGTTGTCGTCTACCCACGTAACACCGTAACAATCAGCTATATTTAGGACGCTTATCTTTGTGTGTGCAATAAAGTTGTCTACAAACTGAACGCCATTTTTTTGCAAGGCAACAACAATTCTCCCAGACTTTTTATGGTAAGAAATATCCGATGCTGTTCCTCCTAATTTGCATTTTTTGACATATTTCCCATCCTTACTGTACATTAGAAGAAATGATTGATCTGCCAGTATCAGGTTATCATCCTTATCAACAACCATACCAGTTACACAATCTAATGTTATATCCATTCTGTGTCCAAACTTGAACGATTTTGGAGGCTTAGATTGGACAGATATTTCTTGAGCTTCCATATGTTTAAAAGGGCTGAATCTAATTGCACAGGGTTCTTTCTTTAACCGTATGGTACCTAAGTGTTTTACTCCAGATAACACATTTTCTGGTTGATCATAGACTAAGCTAACGTCTGACAGGTTAGCTAAAACCTCCTCCAAATGATTGTCTTCTTTACTAAGTATTGTTAGTAATCGATGGAGAAGAAGAAACACGTGCTGGTTGGAGCCATTATTTGTCAAAAAATCAAGCTGTTGTAAATGTTGCTCGATCAATGAAACTGACTTTTCTAACTCGGATTCTTCTCTTTCCATTTGATAAATAGATTCCTGACTGGCTGTTTGCATTTCCAACAGGGTCGATTTTTCTAGTTCATCAAGCTTCTTTATGACAGACGCTTTGAATGCTGATATCTGTCTGACGATGGTTTTTTCTTCTATTTTCATCCTGTCTCTACTTTCCCGCCTTTTTTGTACAGCTGTTTTCAACGTTAAGTGGACTTGTCTCATGCCCTCAGAGATATCATGGAAAAGCGGAGATGTTTTTGCGTTATTAGATGCCAGTTCAAGCGGCATCACTTTATCACATGAGCGGTGATCTTCTGACATGCAATTTCGACAGCACATTACATGATGCTGGTTACAAAAAAAGTCCATAATAAAATCAGGATGTCTTGAACATTTTTCCTGTGTTGTCAGTACTTCACCAGGTAAGGTTGATGTTACCTCAATGTCGATGACATGATGGGTCATGCATATTCTATTACCTTTGTGTGCTTTTACACAATTTATGCAAAGAGCATCTTCACAATCTACACACCACTTGGTAACAGGGGAGTTTTCGTCGATCCTTGTACATGGATCACAACTGGTATTTAACGACATACCTAAAGGTATAAAAACAAACCCACATTGGATTCGTATGTCAATGGCAGACTAAATTCGGAATGAAGAAAATGACATGTGACAGTAATTCTACTGAGATACAGATAATGACATAATATGACAGTAATTATGAGATACAGATAATTACCTATGGTAGTAATTCTGAGATACAGATAATGACATATGGTAGTAATTCTGAGATGTAGATAATGACCTATGACAGTAATTATGGGATATAGATAATGACCTATGACAGTAATTCTGAGATATAGATACTGACCTATGACAGTAATTCTGAGATATAAATAATGACCTATGACAGTAATTCAGAGATACATATCATGACATATCGTAGTAATTCTGAGATATTGATAATGACCTATGACAGTAATTCTGAGATATAGATACTGACCTATGACAGTAATTCTGAGATATAGATAATAACCTATGACAGTAATTATGAGATATAGATACTGACCTATGACAGTAATTCTGATATATAGATAATGACCTATGACAGTAATTCTGAGATATAAATACTGACCTATGACAGTAATTCTGAGATATAGATAATGACCTATGACAGTAATTATGAGATACAGAGAATCACCTATGACACTAATTCCAAGATATAGATAATGACCTATGGTAGTAATTCGGCGATATAGATAATGAACTATGGTAATAATAATCCAGTAATTCTGAGATACAGATAGTGACCTATGGTAGTAATTATGTGATACAGATAATGACCTATGGTGGTAATTCTGAGATACAGATACTGACATATGATAGTAATCATGTGATACAGATAATTACCTATTGTAGCAATTATTTGATACAGATAATATCCTATGGTAGTAATTCTTAGATATAGATAATGAACTATTGCAGTTATTCTGTGATAAAGAAAATGACCTATGGTAATAATTTTGAGATACAGATAATGACATATGACAGTAATTATGAGATACAGATAAATGACCTATCACAGTAATTATGAGATACAGAGAATCACCTATGACACTAATTCCAAGATATAGATAATGACATATGGTAGTAATTCGGCGATATAGATAATGAACTATGGTAGTAATTCTGAGATATAGATAATGACCTATGGTGGTAATTCTGAGATACACTTAATGACCGACGACAGTAATTCGGAGATATAGATAATGACATATAGCAGTAATTTGGAGATATAGATATTGACCTATGGCAGTAATTCCAAGATATAGATAATGACCTATTTCAGTAATTCTGAGATACAGAAAATTACATATGGTAGTAATTCTGTAATACAGATAATGATCCATGGAAGTAATTCTGAGATATAGATAATGACTTATGACAGTAAATCTGAGATACAGATAATGAGCTATGGTAGTAATTCTGAGATAAAGATAATGACCTATGACAGTAATACTGAGATATAGATAATGACCTATGGTAGTAATTCTGAGATATAGATATTGACCTATGACAGTAATTCTGATATATAGATAATGAACTATAGCAGTAATTCTGAGAAATAGATATTGACCTATGACAGTAAATCTGAGATACAGATAATGATCCATGGCAGTAATTCTGAGATAAAGATAATGACCTATGACAGGAAATCTGAGATATAGATAATGACCTATGGTAGTAAATAAGGGAAACAACAAAATTACCGAACACAGAGCAATCTTCCAAAGATAAAGTCAAAACTCATAAATCAATAAACAAACAAAATCAGTCAACAACCGGGAAACTGGGAAACCGGAATGGCCCTGACTTGGTACAGGCATTTCTAAGGAAATGGTGGATTGAATCAGATTTTACGGCGCCAAACCTTTCGCTTCCATTATGGTTCAAAGGTTCCGGTAATTATGAGATACAGATAATGATATATGGCAGTAAATCTGAGATATAGATAATGACATATGGTAGTAATTCTGAGATATAGATAATGACCTATGACAGTAATTCTAAGCATAGATAATGACCTAGGGAAGTAATTCTTAGATATAGATAATGACCTATGGTGTTAATTTTGAAATAACGATAATGACCTATCGTAGTAGTTCTGAGATAAAGATAATGACCTATGGTAGTAATTCGGAAATATAGATAATGACCTATGGTAGTAATTCGGAGATACAGATAATGATCTATAGCAGTAATTCTGAGATACAGGTAATGATCTATGGCAGTAATTCTGAGATACAGATAATGGCCTTTGACAGTAATCATGAGATACAGATAATGACCTATATTAGAAATTCGGAGATATAGATACTGACCTATGGTTGTAATTCGGAGATATAGATAATGTCCTATGACAGTAATTCTTGATTTTAATTCGGAGATATAGATAATGACCTATGGTAGTAATTCAAAGATACAGTTAATGACCTATGGTAGTAATTCAGAGATACAGATGATGACCTATGACAGTATTTCTGAGATATAGATAATGATCTATGGTAGTGTTTCGGAGATATAAATAATGACCTATGGTAGTAATTGTGAGATATAGATAATGACATATGATAGTAATTCGGAGATAGAGGTAATGAACTATGGTAGTAATTCCAAGATATAGATAATGACTAATGGCAGTAGTTCTGAGATACAGATAATTACATATGGTAGTAATTCTGTAATACAGATAATGATCCATGGTAGTAATTCTGAGATATAGATAATGACCTATGACAGTAATTCTGGTATACAGATAATGACCTATGACAGTAATTCTGAGATACAGATAATGACCTATAGTGGTAATTCTGAAAAATAGATAATGACCTATGACAGGAATTCCAAGATATATACAATGACCTATGGTAGTAATTCAGAGATACAGGTAATGACCTATGACAGTAATTCTGAGATGCAGATAATGACCTATAGTAGTAATTCGGAGATATAGATAATGACCTATTGTAGTAATTCGGAGATATTGATAATGACCTATGGTAGTAATTCAGAGATACAGATAATGATATATGATAGTAATTCAGAAATATAGATAATCACCTATGACAGTAATTGTGGGATACAGATAGTGACCTAAAGTAGTAATTCATAGATACAGATAATGACCTATGACAGTAATTCTGAGATACAGATAATAACTTATGACAGTAATTCTGGGATATAGATAATGACCTATGGTAATAATTCTGAGATACAGATAATGACATATGACAGTAGTTCTGAGATATAGATAATGACCTATGGTAGTAATTCGAAGGGGTCCTGGTGGCCTAATGAGCTAGGTCGCTGGATCTATCAACTCATACAAGCCTATCACCAATACGGCGTGGGTTCGCGCTCGGCTTCTTAGATTACAAAAAAGTGTGCGCTCGACTTGCAGACGCAAGTGATAAAGTTTACCAGTTGACTGCCCATGGTCGGTGGTTCTCTCTGGGTACTCCGGCTTCAACCACAACTAAAACTGGTCGCCATGATATAGCTGAAATATTGTTAAAAGTGTCGCTAAACACCAAAAGTCAAGCAAATCAATCAATCAATCATCGAAGATATCGATATTGACCTATGATAGTAATTCTGAGATACATATAATGACCCATGGTAATAATTCTGAGATACAGACAGTAATTCGGAGATATATATAATGATGTATAGCAGTAATTTGGAGATATAGATAATGACCTATGGAAGTAATTCCAAGATATAGATAATAGCCTATGGTAGTAATTCGGAGATACAGATAATAACCTATGACAGTAGTTCTGAGATATAGATAATGACCTATGGTAGTAATTCGAAGGGGCCCGGGTGGCCTAATGAGTTAGCTCGCTGGATCTATCAACTCATACAAGCCTATCACCAATGCGGCGTGGGTTCTCGCTCGGCTTTTTAGATTACAAAAAAGGCTGCGCTCGACTCGCAGACCCAAGTGATAAAGCTTACCAGTTGCCTGCCCATGGTCGGTTGTTCTCTCTGGGTACTCCGTCGTCATCCACAACTAAAACTGGCCGCCATGATATAGCTGAAATATTGTTAAAAGTGTCGCTAAACACCAAAAAATCAAGCAAATCAATCAATCAATCATCGAAGATATCGATATTGACCTATGGTAGTAATTCTGAAATACATATAATGACCCATGGTAATAATTCTGAGATACAGACAGTAATTCGGAGATATATATAATGATGTATAGCAGTAATTTGGAGATATAGATAATGACCTATGGTACTAATTCCAAGATATAGATAATAGCCTATGGTAGTAATTCGGAGATATAGATAATGACCTATAGCATTAATTCTGAGATACAGATAATGATCCATGGTAGTAATTCTGTAATACAGATAATGACCTATGACAGTAAATCTGAGATACAGATAGTGACCTATTGTAGTAATTCCGAGATAGAGATAATGACATATGGCAGTAAATCTGAGATATAGATAGTGATCTATGACAGTAATTCTGGTATTCAGATAATGACCTATGACATTAATTCTGAGATATAGATAATGACTTTTTGGTAGTAATTCTGAGATACAGATAATGTCCTATGACAGTAATTCTTGGTTTTAATTCGGAGATATAGAAAATGATTAATGGTAGTAATTCAGAGATACAGTTAATGACCTATGGTAGTAATTCAGAGATACAGATAATGACCTATGACAGTAATTCTGAGATATAGATAACGACCTATGGTAGTAATTCTGAGATATTGATAATGACATATGATAGTAATTCTGAGATACAGATATTGACCTATGAGAGTAATTCTGAGATATAGATACTGATCTATGGTAGTATTTCGGAGATATAAATAATGACCTATGGTAGTAATTCTGAGATATAGATAATGACCTATGACAGTAAATCTGAGATATAGATAATGACCTATGGTAGTAATTCTGAGATATAGATAATGACCTATGACAGTAATTCTGGTATTCAGATAATGACATATCACATTAATTCTGAGATATAGATAACGACCTATGGTAGTAATTCTAAGATACAGATAATGTCCTATGACAGTAATTCTTGGTTTTAATTCGGAGATATAGATAATGACCAATGGTAGTAATTCAGAGATACAGTTAATGACCAGTGGTAGTAATTCAGAGATACAGATAATGACCTATGACAGTAATTCTGAGAAATAGATACTGATCTGTGGTAGTTTTTCGGAAATATAAATAATGACCTAGGGTAGTAATTGTGAGATATAGATAATGACATATGACAGTAATTCGGAGATAGAGGTAATGACCTATGGTAGTAATTCCAAGATATAGATAATGACCAATAGGAGTAGTTCTGAGATACAGATAATTACATATGGTAGTAATTCTGTAATACAGATAATGATCCATGGTAGTAATTCTGAAATATAGATAATGACCTATGACAGTAATTCTGGTATACAGATAATGACCTATGACAGTAATTTTGAGATATAGATAATGACCTATAGTGGTAATTCAGAGATATAGATAATGATCTATGACAGGAATTCCAAGATATAGACAATGACCTATGGTAGTAATTCAGAGATACAGGTAATGACCTATGACAGAATTCTGAGATACAGATAATGACCTATAGTAGTAATTGGGAGATATAGATAATGACCTATGGTAGTAATTGGGAGATATCGATAATGACCTATGGTAGTAATTCAGAGATACAGATAATGATCCATGATAGTAATTCAGAGATATTGATAATCATCTATGACAGTAATTTTGAGATACAGATAGTGACCTAAAGTAGTAATTCATAGATACAGATAATGACCTATGCCAGTAATTCTGAGATACAGATAATAACCTATGACAGTAATTCTGGGATATAGATAATGACTTATGGTAATAATTGTGAGATACAGATAATGACCTATGACAGTAGTTCTGAGATATAGATAATGACATATTGTAGTAATTTGAAGGGACCGGGTGGCCTAATGAGTTAGCTCGCTGGATCTATCAACTCATACAAGCCTATCACCAATGCAGCGTGGGTTCGCGCTCGGCTTTTTATATAACAAAAAAGGCTGCGCTCGACTCGCAGACGCAAGTGATAAAGTTTACCAGTTGCCTGCCCATGGTCGGTGGTTCTCTCTGGGTACTCCGTCTTCATCCACCACTAAAACTGTCCGTCATGATATAGCTGAAATATTGTTAAAAGTGTCGCTAAACACAAAAAAATCAAGCAAATCAATCAATCAATCATCGAAGATATCGATATTGACCTATGGTAGTAATTCTGAAATACATATAATGACCCATGGTAATAATTCTGAGATACAGACAGTAATTCGGAGATATATATAATGATGTATAGCAGTAATTTGGAGATATAGATAATGACCTATGGTACTAATTCCAAGATATAGATAATAGCCTATGGTAGTAATTCGGAGATATAGATAATGACCTATAGCAGTAATTCTGAGATACAGATAATGATCCATGGTAGTAATTCTGTAATACAGATAATGACCTATGACAGTAAATCTGAGATACAGATAGTGACCTATTGTAATAATTCCGAGATAGAGATAATGACATATGGCAGTAAATCTGAGATATAGATAGTGATCTATGACAGTAATTCTGGTATTCAGATAATGACCTATGACATTAATTCTGAGATATAAATAATGACCTATGGTAGTAATTCTGAGATACAGATAATGTCCTATGACAGTAATTCTTGGTTTTAATTCGGAGATATAGATAATGACCAATGGTAGTAATTCAGAGATACAGTTAATGACCTATGGTAGTAATTCAGAGATACAGATAATGACCTATGGCAGTAATTCTGAGATGTAGATAACGACCTATGGTAGTAATTCTGAGTTATAGATAATGACCTGTGATAGTAATTCTGAGATACAGATATTGACCTATGAGAGTAATTCTGAGATATAGATACTGATCTATGGTAGTATTTCGGAGATATAAATAATGACCTATGGTAGTAATTCTGAGATATAGATAATGACCTATGACAGTAAATCTGAGATACAGATAATGACCTATTGTAGTAATTCCGAGATAGTGAAAATGACATATGGCAGTAAATCTGAGATATAGATAATGACCTATGGTAGTAATTCTGAGATATAGATAATGACCTATGAGAGTAATTCTGGTATTCAGATAATGACCTATCACATTAATTCTGAGATATAGATAACGACCTATGGTAGTAATTCTGAGATACAGATAATGTCCTATGACAGTAATTCTTGGTTTTAATTCGGAGATATAGATAATGACCAATGGTAGTAATTCAGAGATACAGTTAATGACCAATGGTAGTAATTCATAGATACAGATAATGACCTATGCCAGTAATTCTGAGAAATAGATACTGATCTGTGGTAGTTTTTCGGAAATATAAATAATGACCTATGGTAGTAATTGTGAGATATAGATAATGACATATGACAGTAATTCGGAGATAGAGGTAATGACCTATCGTAGTAATTCCAAGATATAGATAATGACCAATAGGAGTAGTTCTGAGATACAGATAATTACATATGGTAGTAATTCTGTAATACAGATAATGATCCATGGTAGTAATTCTGAGATACAGATAATGACCTATGACAGTAATTCTGGTATACAGATAATGACCTATGACAGTAATTTTGAGATATATATAATGACTTATAGTGGTAATTCAGAGATATAGATAATGACCTATGACAGGAATTCCAAGATATAGACAATGACCTATGGTAGTAATTCAGAGATACAGGTAATGACCTATGACAGTAATTCTGAGATACAGATAATGACTTATGATAGTAATTGGGAGATATCGATACTGACCTATGGTAGTTATTCAGAGATACAGATAATGATCTATGATAGTAATTCAGAGATATTGATAATCATCTATGACAGTAATTCTGAGATACAGATAGTGACCTAAAGTAGTAATTCATAGATACAGATAATGACCTATGACAGTAATTCTGAAATACAGATAATAACATATGACAGTAATTCTGGGATATAGATAATGACCTATGGTAATAATTCTGAGATATAGATAATGACCAATGGTATTAATTCGAAGGGGCCAGGTTAGCCTAATGAGTTAGGTCGCTGGATCTATCAACTCATACAAGCCTATCACCAATACGGCGTGGGTTCGCGCTCGGCTTTTTAAATTACAAAAAGGGTGCACTCGTCTCGCAGACGCAAGTGATAAAGTTTACCAGTTGCCTGCCCATGGTCGGTGGTTCTCTCTGGGTACTCCTGCTTCATCCATCACTAAAACATGGCCCCCATGATATAGCTGAAATATTGTTGAAAGTGTCGTTAAACACCTCAAATCAAGCAAATCAATGAATCAATCCTCGAAGATACCGATATTGACCTATGGTAGTAATTCTGAGATACATATAATGACCCATGGTAATAATTCTGAGATACAGACAGTAATTCGGAGATATATATAATGATCTATAGCAGTAATTTGGAGATATAGGTAATGACCTATGGTAGTAATTCCAAGATATATATAATAGCCTATGGTAGTAATTCGGAGATATAGATAATGACCTATAGCAGTAATTCTGAGATATAGATAATGATCCATGGTAGTAATTCTGAGATACAGATAATGACCCATGACAGTAAATCTGAGATACAGATAATGACCTATTGTAGTAATTCCGAGATAGAGATAATGACATATGGCAGTAAATCTGAGATATAGATAATGACCTAAGGTAGTAATTCTGAGATATAGATAATTACCTATGACAGTTATTCTGGTATTCAGATAATGACCTATGACAGTAATTCTGAGATATAGATAATGATCTATGACAGTAATTCCAAGATATAGACAATGACCTATGGTAGTAATTCAGAGATACAGGTAATGACCTATGACAGTAAATATGGGATACAGATAATGACTTATGGCAGTACTTATGGGATACAGATAAAGATGTATGACAAATATACAGTGATAGTTGGGTGTTATTTATTAATTAAGATTCCGGATTCTCTCAAATGAACGAGTGAATGATTACTGCTTAATGCAAAGTAAGCATTTTTTTGTCGCTATAATGGCGAGAACAAGTTATGTTTTTGCAAGATGATGACGAGGGAAGCTGTGTTCTGAGCAGGATTGTTCTTTTTAGTGCTAGTTCATTAAAACAATAATCACAGGTAGATAGTTCCCAGTGATACACATTATCCTGACATTGAACCACCTGTCTTTGCTCTCACTCCCCAATGCAGCGTACGTTCCGGAGTACACCACGTTTTGCTACTCTCGATTTTTTCAAGCTAAGCTCTATATCACCGATACATGATTTGACTCACCTGACCACCATCTACCCAAACATTGCCTTTATATAATATTTATGGACTTTTTTTTCTTAAAATACGATTAATCTTGGAATGAATGTTTGTAAGGTTACAGCCTTCACAACATTTAATTTGGTAAATGTTGTGGTTTCCATCATAATTTCATTGATAGAGGGTTGCTGCTAACAAGGAAGTTACGGAACCATGAGTTCCTAGTCATCAAGTTGAAGTCATTACTTCGAAAGTTTTATGGTCGCCACCATGACTTGGTTAACCATAAATTGGAAATATAAAGAAAAAGTATATTTTCTGTTTATGTTAATGATCATTGTGTGTACTTTTTGCTTTCATTGTAAATAAATCATGACTGATTGTCAGATCGGTGAAAATTTTTAGTAAAAATATCGTATAAAAACTTGAATCATCGGAACATCATCACCTTAATTGTTTGCTACATTCAGAGATTGTCAAGACAATGTCGAATGTCTTACCTGTTGCTTTAATGTGTTGAGACATTGTATATGACTTTGTGAAAAGTAATGGTAGATTCATTTTGCTGCCGCCATGTTTTCATGTGGTGGACGGATGCCAACATCAACAATTGATCGTTGTTTGTCTTTTTGTGTTTTTACTTTTATTACATGTCCTTCTTCGATTTACGGCTTTTGAATGCCAGGTTTGGTAAACATAGAAGGATAAACAACACGGTTATTCTGAATTGATTCATTGCTATAAATAAAGATAATTGTTACCTTCTATTGAAACTGCTTTTCTCTTTATTCTGCAAGTGGTTGTGTTACAGAGAGAATAGAAACCCTGTAAGATAGATACATGAACATGTGTTTATTACGATAATAATTTGTTTGTTCTTCCTACTAGCAAATTGATTCATAAAATGAATAATAAAAAATACCACACCTCAGAACAGATACAAAACATAATAGGAAGATCGCGAATACCCGCAAAATATATCTCCAACATACACGTGACCGCCATCTTCCCTGAACTGGTTAAACTAGCTTTATGGGCCTCTCCCTTATTAGTAAAACCATGCCTCATGTAAATATTCTCCACGGACGAGTAAAATACCAATCCTCACATATAAGTGTGTTAACTTATTAGAATGGAGTAATTGTGTCTTAATAACCTGGTTTTATTGCTGATATTTTGATTTCTTCTTTACAAAAAAGGTGTCAGAAGACGCCAGAGTTTACATAGATACTAGGAATGTTGCATCTCCCAATGTAAAAATGAATAAGTTGCCAAGGAAACATTTTGTAAGATATAAAGGTGGTCAAAAGTCAAGCACTATGGTAAAAGCTTATAATTTATTGCATTTTGATTTGACATGTTTATATTAGTCCTACACTTTAATCAGCTTGGTGGCGGTGACCATATAATGCTGCTATGTTAACTCAAATTACTTGAAATAAATATCGAAATATTATTAATATAAACATGCCGATTTGATAATGGCATTGATAATTTACAACTGAACTTCTTTATGTATATAAACCTGATATTGTTTTTGATAATTAACAACTGACTTTGATACTACTTTTAATAATTTACAACTGACTTTGTTACTACTTTTAATAATTTACAACTGACTTTGATACTACTTTTACTAATTTACAACTGACTTCGATACTACTTTTAATAATTTACAACTGACTTTGATACTACTTTTACTAATTTACAACCGACTTTGATACTACTTTTAATCATTTACAACTGACTTTGATACTACTTTTAATAATTTACAACTGACTTTGATACTACTTTTAATAATTTACAACTAAGCTTGACATTGCATTGAAAGAATTAGTAGAACCAACGTGGTTTTAGGAATTTACTCTCTACGTCATTAAATGTCAGTGTAGATATATATTGAAACATAGAAACTTGTAAAGACTGATGGTAATGAAAGGTACAAAGACAAATACATGTACTTTATATACTACTTTATGTCCTCTCATTTGTTAAAAGGTTCATCAACATCTCACTGACTGAGTCAGTTTGTAATAAATTGAAAAACAAACAAATATCACATTGTCAGAACAATTCCATAATCCATTCGAAACATTGTAGAAATAGAGGTAACATCGATACCCCTAACACACATAAACATGACCCATTATTATCATAGATTGGTACAGAAACTTAACAAAAAAGGTCAAGGTTCAAGTAGTTTTATGGTTCTCCATTTTATTCTGTAATTTAAAGGTAAGATTCCAACATGATTATCTAATCATGCTTTGTGAATCATTTTCTATTAGCCATTTCAAAAGTTCCCACATATCAATTAATAAAGAACTTGTAGAACTAGTAGCAACAGAAGAAAATAAAAAGAAACACCCATTTCTATAACATAAAGAGAGTCTATGTTTTAGTTGTTGATTCAGTTGTGATTTCGTCTGTTATGTTATCACAATCACATATCTCGCTTCTAGTTTAACATATATTCTGAAGTATCATATAACTGTTAAAGCTGAAATACTGTTGAAAGTGGCGTTTCACATCATAACCCTAACCCCTTGGGTATAATTTGTGTTCTATGTTAGCATATTAATTCATTCTTCATGTATGTATTCATTCCAGACGTCCAGTAACACATGGTTGCACGTCCCCCAGTGAAGTAATTTAATATTGTGTGTCTATGCAGTTTCATAGTAAGTTTGTTAAACTTTCTTTTGATGTGTATTTATATTTTGGGGTCTGTTGTCCATGGTATTTTTATTTATTGTTTGTTTGTTTGTTTGTTTTTTCGTGTGACAGTGTAATCTTCCAATCTTACGCATGTCACCTATATATCACGTTTTGCTTCTATTTAGTACTAATTAAATCGTTTAGAGTACCTTGTATCAGATTCAACGTTTTGGTAGGGCGTGTACCTACCAGGAAGTAAAACAGCACAGGATTTACCGATCTGACTCACAATTTAAAACAAATTGATTAAAAATAAATAATAGATAATCAAATAAATAAATACACTCACATTAACAACAATGTCTCTTTACTGACTAAATCATTGTATTAAATAACGATATAACTTACCTTCTACTAAAACGGTTCTAATTTATTTTGTGTACTGGTTTGTGTCGGTCACAGAAATATATGACGTGTTTCACATTGTAACAACACTGTTTGGAAGGATCTATTTTTAGCATTTGTTTATTATCGTCTACTACTAGTACATGTACATTAATTGTGACTGTTGTAATTGTATTTATTAAATGTTTTATTGAAACTGTTATATTTTCTTAATTAATACATTAAAATTCTGTAATCCAGTTTGTTGCTATGGGTTCTAAAATTCAAATAAATAATTTTAGTTATATTTATATTATAAAGGTTTCAGTATTCAATGTTTTATAACAACGTAAACTTTTTCAAGTCTTGTAAATAAAATAAAATTCTAAAAATGGTGGGTTTTTTTTTTATTGTAAACGCTACGATTTTGCTTATTAACGGTGTAAATAAAAATGAAAGATACAGGTACAGGCAAGACAGTGCAACTTGTTTTTACATTTTTTTGAATTTTATTTTATCTTTCGGGGCCTTTTGATTCGAGAGTATTCTTTGATTGGTTAATTAATAGTTAATGTAACTAGGCTAGTATCTCAGTTGTTTCAATGTTATTTTTTTCTTTATCAGTACAAGTACGTTTGTACTAGAACTTCCTTTTTAGATCATGTGACCAGCAAAATGGAGCGAGTGAGGGATCATTGTTGAACGTCAAATGAACAATTTACCAGCGGTATCATGGCGAGAACAAGTCAATTTTGAAGAGATGAGGCCCACTTTATACTAGATATATTTGAAGAGATGAGGCCCACTTTATACTAGATATATTTATAGTGCTAGCTCACTGAAAACAACAATTCGAGGGTACATAGGTCGCTCCACTCAGACACATTATTCTGATTCTGAAGAAACCAGTCTTTACTCTTACTCCTTAAGTTAGTACTGCATGCTTAGTGGAGAAGCAACAAATATCAATTTCATAGTCTTTGCTATGACCTCACCGGAAGGTCGTACCCAGATCTACCGCACTCGGGGCGAGCATGCTAATCGCTACACTACCGATGCAGACGAGTTTGCCTTGCAGCTGAAAGCTGAATACCAAAGTTTTCTGACAACATCCGTCATACAATAATAAAGGGGTTATATCCATATGAATACCGCAACATTGCGTCTTTCTAATTACAAACTCTCCCTCTCTCTCTCTCTCTCTTTATATATTTCTTTTTTTAATGTTGTTGATCTCTGCCTAATAACGTGTCTCACCATCTATCAGTCATAGTACGTACATATACCTGAAATAGAACACAGACACAAAGTAATCTACCAAATACATTAGAACAAACTGTGAACAAATTAAGGTGTGACTTTGAACAAAGTATCCCAGACTATCGCTAGGAAAAAGTAAATAGAAGGACATAGAATACAATAGACAACAGAAAAAGGACAAAATACAAGCAATTGTCTATCTACAAATGGCTACACAGAAAATTAAAGATT
>MJUT01030183.1:34882-46252 GCA_002080005.1 Gigantidas platifrons
AATAGAGACATGACGATGCAGCACACACAAAATAAATTATAGAAGTCTAGAAGATTGTGCAAGGATACCGATAAAGATGTTACGAAAATATATTGACCAAATTTTCGATCAACAAATGACCTTCTTCAGTGTCTATCAAAATTAGACTGAGTTTGTAAAAATTAGCTGGTATAATTACAACTCACTAAATAGTCAGGTGACAAAGTGTGACGTATTAAAAATTCAAGTATAAAAATCTTTAACTCCCTCATTTCCAAATTTTGTCAATATACTTTTGTAACATCTGATACGATATTCCAAAGCTTAAGTGTCCTACATTTGTGCCATGACTTAAATGATAGAAGAAGTTACAGCGCGTGAATTCGTAGTGATTAGGTTGAAGTCATACTTTCAGAAGTTTTACGGTCGTCAACCTGATGTTGTTAACAGTTACAGAATATCTTTCACAAATGAGCACAGATGTGTTCCGTTTTTCGCTATCACAATCTGGTCAATTCCTCATTCATGACTGATTAATGGGTTTGTAACAAACGTAACATGACAGTTGTCACTAGTGGATGAGGAACTATTTACCCGTCTGTATCACCAGGCTCAAGCTAGTCACCATTTTTGAGCGACCAATAGGGCGATATGTCTAAAAAATAAAAAAAAATGATACGAGTAAAATGTACCTTTAAAGATTACTAGCGACCAATAAGAAATATATTACTCTAAATGAATTTTCAACATCATTGAATCGACATCTTGGCATACAGGAAATATTTTTGGAGGCAACCCCCTCCTCCCACACACTGTACAAAGTTAGCATTTGACAGCTTACTGTGGACCTAAGGTGCAGAATCCCGCACAGACACTCATATGAGTAAAAGATGATTTTTCATGGAATATTTATAGAGCTCCCCTTCCCAAAATCCAAATATCAATGTTATTATTTGACACCGAGCTGTGCACCTGAATCCCACCAAGGCACTTAAGTCAGTTAAAGGCCTGGATAATACCTTTGATTGGAACCCCAAGTGGGCAGGAACTTTGCCGCTTGGAATTTTGCATGGTGTATGGATAGAGCCCCCCCCCCCCCCCCAAATTCAAAATATCAAAGTTGATATTTGACACCCGTCTGTGCGCTTGAGGTGCAGAATCTCACAAAGGCACTTAAGTCAGTTACATGCCTGGGCAATATCTTTGATTTAGCGCTCAAGTGGGCAAGCACTTTGCCTTCTGTTGGGAATTTGCCATGTGAGTCCCACCCACTTGGGGCTTAAATCAAAGGTATTTAAATCGAAAGACTGGAAAACCAAATAATATAAAGTTTTAGACATTCCTCGAGCACCTGTATATGGAAAGCCAAATAATATAAAGTTTTAGACATTCCTCGATCACCTGTATATGGAATGCCAAATAATATAAAGTTTTAGACATTTCTCGGGCACCTGTATATGGAAAGCCAAATAATATAAAGTTTTAGACATTCCTCGATCACCTGTATATGGAAAGCCAAATAATATAAAGTTTTAGACATTCCTCGATCACCTGTATATGGAAAGTCAAATAATATAAAGTTTTAGACATTCCTCGAGCACCTTTATATGGAAAGAATATATCTGAAAATATAAAAGAATATATATATATTTGTTTATTGCTTTTTTCATTTTATAACAACACTGATTTCTATACATCATGACAATTTCTTAGATAAACTCTGTAGATCCCTACATGTAACAGGACAAATGTCTATTTAACATAAAGCTTACATACTGGATCTCTGAGAGAGCCCCGGATTATATTACCCACGTGATTTGTTAGTATACTTGTTCCTGTCATCATTAGTACCAAATGTTATCGACCTGTAAACTCTATGATCACAGTAGTAACAGTTTTTCTTAGATAGAGTTCTCCTTGTCCAAGCTTTCATATGGACGTTTGTATTGATGATTTTTGTTTTATTTCGGGGGTCCTTGTGGCCGTGATCGTATGGTAATTGGATTTACAACTACCGATGCAATCAATGCTTATCACCACTAAACTTGTGAGTTCGAAACCCGCTCAGGTGAGGTGTACAACTTTATGTGATAAAGTTTGTCAGTGACTTGCGACAGGTCGGTGGTTTTCACAGCCAATAAAACTGACAGCCACAATATAACTGAAATATTGTTGAATGTGGCTTTAAACACCACCAAACAAACAAACATTTTCTATATCATTATCTTCTCTTTGACACTTAAATATCCCTTTAGTCTTGGATAATATGTATTCGTCTTTGACCGTGTAGAAGGTAGTTTTATCAGTATCGTTTTGAATGGGTGGATATTGGTTTGACCGGAATGTAACTCGCACTCACTATCTATAACACTCGAAACAAATACACTAACCATTACAGATGAGGTTTCCTCTTACTTGTGGCGTACTATGGTATTTCAAGGTGTTACAATCTCCATATACATGTGTAATCTAACTTATTTTAAATACGCATAAAGCGAGATAACTCGTGTGATTGTTTGCTATAAACAGTGATGGTCATCATGTGACTACTTAGCTCTATTTCAGTTATTTAACGTCCATTGACAACTATTACATGCGTATTCATAACGATGTCAAATTAATTTCATGCATGGAAGATCATCTTCTACCCCCCCCCCCCCTACACACCCGGTGAAAAGTTTGTAAAACAAAGATGTAAATAAAAGAGTGGCAACCAATTAATAAAACGGCCAAATGAAACAGAACACAATCACCGTGGTCCACAAAAGGTGTAATACCGCTAATTATTTTCTTTAACATTTTCTGCTAAATTTGTGTTTTTTCGAGCCTACCTGGTTATTTTATCTTAAATTTTCCTTTCCAAGACCATATATTTTCTGAAACGTACATGATTCCTCTATGTTCTGTCAACATTTCAGGGCATGTTTAAAATCTTGCAGTGAAATGCCAGGCTACGGAAAACACCTACTCTAAAAAAAAAGCTCGGTTATCCCCCAGAAATCCAGTATGTATAGGTCATGCATCAAATCCTCCATAGAGGTTTTGAAATAAATCTAAATCCATCAAATGTGGGCTCAAAAGAATGCCTATATATTTTGCACCACCCAGGAACACAAACCATTACACTACCGAGGAACACAAACCATTACACCAATGAAGTACACAAAACATTACACCATCCAGAAACAGTATATATTACAGCATTGAACACAAACCATTACACCACCGAGGTACACAAATCATTACACTACAGATAAACACAAACCATTACACCACCGAGGAACACAAACCATTACACCACCGAACACAAACCATTATAACACGGAGGAACACAAACCATTACACCAACGAGGAACACAAACCATTACACCACCGAGAAACACAAACCATTACACCACCGAGGAACACAAACCATTACACCACCGAGGGACACAAACCATTACATCACCGAGGGACACAAACCATTACACCACCGAACACAAACCATTACACTACCGAGGACCACAAACCATTACACTACGGAACACAAACATTTGCACCACCGAGGAGCACAAACCATTACATCACCGAGGAACACAAACCATTACACCAACGGGGAACACAAACCATTACACCACCGAGGGACACAAACCATTACACCACCGAGAAACACAAACCATTACACCACCGAGGAACACAAACCATTACACCACCGAGGGACACAAACCATTACACCACAGAGAAACACAAACCATTACACCACCGAGGAACACAAACCATTACACCACCGAGGGACACAAACCATTACACCACCGAGGCCGAGGGACACAAACCATTACACCACCGAACACAAACCATTACACTACCGAGGACCACAAACCATTACACCACGGAACACAAACATTTGCACCACCGAGGAGCACAAACCATTACATCACCGAGGAATACAAACCATTACACCAACGAGGAACACAAACCATTACATCATCCAGAAGCAATAAAAGGCCGTTGACCACTGTTCCCCCGACGCCAAGGTTATATGGTAAGATTAAATTTTGAAACTACTTTAAACTAGAGGTTCAGGTGAGCCTGTATCACTCACCTGACTTAAATAACTCTGAAAGGGCCATCTTAAAGTTAAAAAGGGGATACACTTACATACCAAACCTAGTTATCATTTGGAAACCAAATATTTAGCAATTTTGAGATATAAAAAGGGGCACAACTCTAGTAAAAATTGTGGAAAAATTGTCATTATCGAACTTGACCTAGATATTCATAAGATACACTTACATGCCACACCTAGCTTCAATCAGACTTTTCATTCACAAGTTATCATCTGGAAACCAAACACACGGACGGACGGACGGACGGACGGACGGACTGACGGACGACATCCATTTCTACAGTCCCCTTCGACGAAGCGTCGGGGGCAATGACTATTACAGCAATGAACACAAACCATTACACCACCGAGGAACACAAACCATTACACCCCGAGGAACACTAAACCATTACACCACAGAGGAACACAAACTATTACACCACCGAGAAACACAAACCATTACACCACCGAGGAACACAAACCATTACACCATCCATAAACAGTAACTATTACATCATTGAACACAAACCATTACACCACCGCGAAAAACAAACCATTACACTGCAAAGGTACACAAACCATTACACCATCGAAGAGCACAAACCATTACACCACAGAGGAGCACAAACCATTACACTACCGAGAAACACAAACTATTACTACACAGAGGAACACAAACCATTACAACACGGAGAAACACAAACCATTACACCACCGAGAAACACACACCATTACACTAACAAAAACACAAACAATTACACCACCGAGTAACACAAACCATTACACCACCGAGGAACACAAACCATTAC
The DNA here is from genome assembly GCA_002080005.1 of Gigantidas platifrons. Taxonomy (NCBI): domain Eukaryota; kingdom Metazoa; phylum Mollusca; class Bivalvia; order Mytilida; family Modiolidae; genus Gigantidas; species Gigantidas platifrons. The sequence continues at coordinate 39,755 of MJUT01030183.1, forward strand.
AGCATCGATAAACTAAAACCATTACACTACCGAACACAAAGCATTACTCCACCGAGGAACACAAACCATTACCACCGAGGAACACAAACCATTACACCACCGAGGAACACTAAACCATTACACCACAGGGAAACACAAACTATTACACCACCCAGAAACACAAACTATTACAACATAGAGGAACATAAACCATTATACCACCGAGAAACAAAAACCATTACACCACCGAGGAACACAAACCATTACACCATCCATAAACAGTAACTATTACTTACAGCATTGAACACAAACCATTACACTACCGAGGAACACAAACCATTACACCATCGAGAAACACAAACTATTACACGACCGAACACAAACCATTACACTACCGAGGAACACAAATCGTTAGACCACCGAGGAACACAAGCCATTACACCATCAAAAATCACAAACCATTACAACACCGGACTCAAACCGTTACACTACCAAGGAAAACAAACCATTACACCACCGAACACAAACAATTGCATCACCGAGGAACACAAACCATTACACCAACGAGGAACACAAACCATTACACCATCCAGAAACAGTATATATTACATCATTGAACACAAACCATTATACCACCGAGAAACACAAACCATTACACTACAAAGGAACACAAACCATTGCACCATCGAAGAGCACAAACCATTACACCACAGAGGAGCACAAACCATTACACTACCGAGTAACACAAACTATTACTACACAGAGGAGCAGAAACCATTACAACACGGAGAAACACAAACCATTACATCACCGAGGAACACACACTATTACACTAACAAAAACACAAACCATTACACCACCGAGTAACACAAACCATTACACCACCGAAGAACACAAACCATTACAGCATCGAGAAACTCAAACCATTACACTACCGAACACAAAGCATTACTCCACCGAGGAACACAACGCATTACACCACAGAGGAACACAAACAACTACACACCGAGGAACACAAACCCTAACATTACCGAGGAACACAAACCATTACACCACTGAGGAACACAAATCATTATACTACCGAGGAACACAACACATTACACCACCGAGGAACACAAACCATTACACCACCGAGGAACACAAACCCCTACACCACAGAGGAACACAAACCACTACACCACCGAGAAACTCAAACCATTACACTACCGAGCACAAACCATTACACCAGCGAGGATCACAACGCATTACAACACCGAGGAACACAAACCACTACACCACCGAGGAACACAAACCATTACACCACTGAGGAATACAAGCCATTACACCACTGTGGAACACAAAGCTTTACACCGCTATGGAACACAAACCATGACACCACCGAGGAACACAAACAATGACATTACCGAGGAACACAAACCTTTACACCACCGTGGAACACAAACCATTACACCATCGAGGAACGCAAACCATTACACCACCGAGGCGCTAGCACTTCTTTGAGTTCAATTGTGATAATTATGTGTATTGAAAACCTTTGACCACCACACACCCCACTCACCTAAGAAAAAAAAAGAAACAACAACAACAACAATAACAACCAATAAAAATTGAAAACCCAATAAATTAACAACAAAATAACAACAAAGCAAAACAAAGCCAAAAAATGGCATATATATATTATATTTTAGTTGACTTAATCATAATTAATCTAACTAAGAATTGGTTCTGACAATATAAAAAGATTAGCATATGAAACATATAACCAACCCGAATATAGGATCCCGGGTGGCTCAATGAGTTAGGCTTGTGTGAGCTGTTAGATCCAACATCTAACAGCTCACACAAGCCTATCACCAATACGACGTGCGTTCGCGCCCGGTTTTGTAAATAACAAAAAAGGGTGCACCCGACTCGCAACGCAAGTGATAAAGTTTACCAGTTGCTTTCCCGGGGTCGGTGGTTCTCTCCGGGTACTCCGGCTTCTTCCACCACTAAAAATGGTCGCCATGATATAGCTGAAATATTGCTGAAAGTGGCGTTAAACACCAAAAATTCAAATGCATTCCAACCCGAATATAAACTGGGTTTAAATAAATAACTAATTGTTTAGGACAATCGAAAAATATGTCATCTCATCTCATACCAATGTAATACAAACTTCTGTGTATTTTAATTAATGTAATAGTCAAGACTGCTTTGTAATGTGATAAGTAAGGGGCGTGGCATAGATAGCGTTTTCACTTGAAATCTTTAAAATGTTGACATTTCAGATCATATCTGTATACTCAAATTACTTCCATGATATAATGAATTGTCTAGATTTCCATCACATATCATAATTAGCACATTCAGTTCGTCCAATTAATCGATTTTATTTTACGAATTAAAATATTTCTACTGACAGAAATATGATGTGATAAGATCACTCTCAACAGTTATACATTTAAAGCATGATTTTCCTTTAATTTTACTTAAATATAAATATTAGTTTGCGTTTATCTGTGTGTAGGGGTCAAAGACAAATTATATAAGTTTTAGATTAAGATAAGGTAAAAACAAGTATGTAAGGACAATATCCGGGATGAGCTGCACCTCCGATGGAATGTAAATTTGATTGCGCTACTTTTAGAATTAAACTCTCAAAAAATGAGGCATATTTTCACATTATATCATCATTTGAAAATGTCCGAAATGATCTTTCTATAAATCTCCTGGTATGGCGAAATTTCCCCAAGAAAAAGTATTATTCCTATAGAAAAATTTAAATCTCTTCAAGGAAAATGAAATTACATTTTCGATTTTCCTATAGGAAATTTGTGTCATTTAAATTTCGTTAAGGAAAAATGGCGATATTTTTTTTTCTTTGAGGAAAAATGGTGATAATAAATTTTCCTTGAAGAAATTTAAATTTATGGTTAAAATTGTCAAATATATCAAAATTCTTATTTTGATGCTAGGGGCCTTCGTGGTCGTGATTGTATTGTAGTTGGATTTACAACTACCTGTGCAATCCGCGCCTATTACCACTAAAACTGTGGATTCGAACCCCGTTCATGGCGAGGTGTACTCGATACAACATTAAGTAATAAAGTTTGTCAGTGACTTGTGACACGTCGGTGGTTTTCCCCGGATACTCCGGTTTCCTCTACCAATAAAACTTCCCTCCGAGATATAAGTGAAATATTGTTGAAAGTGGCACTAAACACCACAAATATAAATCTTAACCTTACTTTGATGCTGAATTTAACAAACAACACACGAATAAAATTACTGTCAGTAAATGTGAACTCTTGTATGTATCATTCATGGTAAAAATATATTATGTTGCTACAGTCGGGAGAGTAATACGTAGTTGTTTTACATCAGTATAATAAATGTGTTTTCCATTGTTGCAAAGGAATTTCGTTGCATTTGCTAGATGTACAAAAATATAAATCTTCAACGCAACATTACAATTGCAGTTCTAAATTAAACGGAACCACAAAAAAAAAATCATGCAACCTTGTAGATATACACACGAGTAACACTAGTTACGTTGTTATGACAAGTTCAGTGCTGAATATCGATTATCTCCCCGCCCCTTGTTGTGATAAGTTTGTTGTATGGTATTGTAATCGTCGCACCGACTAATGAATGAATTCTCGACAACATTCTCGTTGCATAAACATTCAATTGTTGATGTTAGAAATCAACCGGAAATTTTCTCAATGAATAGTTGTAAATAGCCTCTTTTTCATTGTGTATAATACGCGTCAATTATTGGAGTGCTTTCTTGATAAAATAAGCGATCGTTGCCACACCACACTTCTTCGTACAAGGACAATACATATACAGACACTATCTCAAGTTGTTTGCCTTGTTTGAAATATGGGCCATACAAATAAGACTTACGAAAAAACAGAAAAGTCTGAAGATACTAAAGGAATAATTAGAAGCTGTAAATTAAAGAAGGGCCGACAATACAATGGCCACAAAAAAGGAACAAAAAACAAACAATAATCGACAAAGCACTACACAAGGATTGAGCAACATTAACCCCACAATAAACTCAGGTGACCCGGAAGGGTAAACAGGTCTCCTCCACATATTTCTCTCCTTTTTAAGGGGGAATGAGTCTTTGTGAAGAGACAATTAAACAACATTTGGGTAGAAAGGAAAGCAAAGTGTATGCCGATGAATACTCCCCCTCCCCTAAACATTAATTTAATAATCATTTTTTATTTAGCAAATCGGTGGCCCTAGTTAGTTTACAATTAACAATAAAAAACAACAACAAATAAAGCATATAACACTATATGAGAATATGTACAGAACAAATACATGTACATTTACAGCAATGATAATTGATTTTGACTTGGAGGACTATCATTTATTGAGAATGATTGGTCAGCAATGGTTTCCCTGAGAAAACTAATGATACAACTTAAAGAGCATAATTATTTACTGGTGAAATACTAGTATGAAACTGATTGATTGATTGATTGATTGATTGATTGATTGATTGATTGATTGATTGATTGATTGATTGATTGATTGATTATTGCGTCCACCAAGCAGTATTTCAGCTATCTTCAGGACGAACATAAATTCAATAAAAAATTAAACAAGAAATGTGTGCATCACAATATACGCCCGTCTATATAACTAGGGTTTTTTCCCTTCCACAGGGGAATCATGTGGCCAATGTTGGTAAAGATCCAATATACAGAACTAAAGTTATCGTGCGGAAACGACCCTGTTGTCAAAAATTATATTTATAGTAACGGTGACCTTGACCTTTGCCCTAATGACCCCAAAATACATAGGGTTATTCCCCTTTCACAGGGCAATTGTGTGACCAAGTTTGGTAAAGATCCAATATACAGAACTAAAGTTATTGTGCGGAAACCTGTGTGGACGCCCGCCGCACACCGCCCGCCCGCCATACCCAATCACATGATACGGCCCGTCTCGAGACGGGCGCATAAAAAAAACTATGTAGAAATGAGGGAAAGCATGGTTCAACTGGGTCAATGATTTTCAACTGCCACCAGAAAAACATTAGAGAGTTGAGCAGAGCTAGGCGACAAAACTTAGTCTATTGTAGTGGCTACATTGCGCCGACCCTTCTTCGAAATCTACAAAGAACATCTTTAGCATGCATGAACCATGGTACTCTACAAACATGTTACCCACAATGGTTAGGCTTTTCGTAACATAATATGACAACTCGCATCGTGACGACATCACATATTCTCCACCTGAAGACAAACTGGGCAGCTCTAAAGGTTTGAGCCTTGGGGGAGGGGGGCCTTCAACAGTACCCACTAGAATATATAAACAAACAAAGACATAAAAGCTCAAAAACTCAAAAATGACAAAACGTTTCACTGGTGGAGCATAAGCCGCTACCCGTCCCGGAGCACCTGAATCCACAGTCAGTTTTTAGTTGTGTTCGTGTTACTCAATCTTTTGTTTTTCTATATAGTGTTTTGTATGTTTGTATATCATTGCATGTCCTTTTGCTTTTCTGTTTTTTTTTTATATTTTGGATAATGTATTGTAATCTGTCATTGGTTCAGACGTTTCTGCCTCAAAACATTTGAAGAACTAAACGGGTGGAATTGGGATTTTTTTCACATTTTAAACTAATTAAATATGGTAGCGAGATGTCTCTATTTAAATTTCACCATTTTCACAGGACATCAAAGAAATATGATTTTCTTCTGGACGACTTGAAACAGCTCGTAATAAGAAAAAGCAATGTCATAATTGAACATGGTATTACCATTAAGTCGAGTGTTCTAGAAGAACTAGTATCTGTTTCGAGATATTGCTAAACTTGTTCTCGTTCTAAGTATGCATATATATTTAACGATGGCAAACAAAAGTAAATCAACTATTAATTATACAGGAGTTATTCCTCTTTAATTGAACAATTAGATGGATGCTGATGGCTAGACCGAACAATCTATCTCTTGTGTGTCTATATTTGTCATTATATATTTTCTTTTTATTATTTGGACATTTTTTTCTTTTTTTTTTTGACACACTGAGGTGTGTCAAAAATATGTCGAAATAATAAAAAGAAAATATATAATGACAAATATAGACACACACACAAGAGACAGATTATTCGGTCTAGCTGATGGCTTGCTGAAAATAATAAATTAAGTTTTTGTTTGTTTGTTTTTTTTTTTGTTTTTTTGTTTAGTAAGAAACAGAAGTTTCTTTTAAAATCTTTAATGTCGCAACACCCAAGTCGTACAACAATATAACACAAATATACAATATACTATATACAATCAATAATTAAAATGAAATATAAATGTTACGGATCCCCTCTTTTTTAGTTATAGGTTCTGAATAAAAATGACTATAAAAGTTATCTTTATGTAATGTCACTCAGATAACGCGTTTGTTAATCTTTTGTACAATTTGTACACTTAAGTATATCATTTTATCAATTGTGTAAATAATTAAAAGTTGGAATTAAAAATTATTTGTATAAACTCTAATTGATTTGTTATAGTTTTTAAT
>MJUT01030183.1:49294-69615 GCA_002080005.1 Gigantidas platifrons
TATGATAGATGCAATCAACGAAATAACCAAACCTAGATTTATTTATTCAAAGGACATAAACTACACGGACACCCATTGAGCAAACTTTTCGAACGACCATTAAACCTTTTTAGTGGTGGTGTGGGGGTTAATGTTTTTCTTCACCAAGATCTATTGGTTGAATTTCGAAAATGATACTGATTTTTCATGCCTAACAATGTTCTCTTTGTTGGCTTGGGGAAACAACATAGGCCTCATCCCCTTAAAGTTAAATGGTCGTTCCCGTATGCAAAATCCACAGTGCAAATTACAAAACTGTACATATATTTTAATTATAGGTACATACACATTTTATTAAGTTACTGATTAAAGTGAAAATCAAGTACACCCAAGCTACCAAAAAATATATACACACTCAATAGCACTTGACAATTTATACAAACTTCAGCTTTAATTCAAAGTAACAAATCTGAAATTTAGGAAAGTTTCACGGAATTAAAATTTCANGAAAATGGAATGAAAAAATTTGAGTTAAAATCCCGTCAGTACCTCTGAAGTGAATATTGATAAACTTTGTTTAAATATGAAGACTGCACGATATAATCGTGTCGAGATGAAACGTCTAATTCAATAGACAAGCCGATTGACAAGCTACCCAGTTAAAATTTACGAAAGAAACGAATATAAAAACCGACGATTCCAATAGAGAAAAGGGGTAGCTGTTGTAATTATGAGAACAAACTTGAAAAGTTACATTAAAAATACATCAACATAAACGGTCCCGCAAGCGTTACAAAGATATATTTCAAGCTTCATATATAAGACATGATATATCAATAAAAAACAAATCACATAGAATAAATATAAAAAATAGAGTTATACTGTGATAATACATTTCTCTGACGTCACACTATTGTTCGAACAGTGGATTATTTTTAAGAAACTACAGTTAATTTTATTGTTCTTGAATATATGAACTTTAACCTTTTACTATTTTAGGCTTAACAACGTGCTATACATATTTTGAGACTTTCGGGTATCGAACCACTGCAGGGCTTTTTCAAGTCTACTTTGACTTTCAAAATTACCATCTAACCACTCGGCAACGGTGACCACAATAATTGACTCTATTATTAGTATATATGACTCCTGATAGTAAGCTTTGTTAAAATAAATATCAACAGTTTGTTTAAAAAAGCAATTGATCAATACATACAAGACACGAGACAAGTATTTCAGATCTGGCATAATTTATGTTCAGAACTGACGAGTATGTGAACTTTTAAAATGTATTCTCGCAATACAAAAACAACTAACGAACCGACCGCAAGTAATGCAAATCAGACAGACCACAGGTGAACATTTGGGACATTTGAAAGCCCTCGCAATATCTAAATATAAACGATTCTATTCACTTGAAAGACCTTGACATATCTAAATATAAACGAGAATCGAAAGCACGAATGCCGATAAAATTTGGTTGTTTATTTTTTGTTAATTGCGGCTTATTTAGCTTTCTGAACATTAAAAAGGTAAACATATAAAATGAAAACACACATGTAGATGGAAATGTATTATGTAAGAGAATACACTCCAACTTACGGGTCTCGTTGATTTTTTTTAAGAATCTACAGTTGGAGTGTATTTTCCATTACTTAAGTGAATACAATCCGCGGCTAAAAATGATCACATATACATGTATTTATTACTAAATTAATAATTATATTGTTATTTCAACACGCTGTACTTGGATATAGTAAAATGAAAATGGCAAACAAACAAAAAATATAACAGAATAAAAACAAAAACAAAAATACAAGAAAAAACAAAAACAAGCAATCAAAGACACAAAAACAACAGATTACCATTGGAACGATGATCAGTGGCTAAACATTATCATATATACAAGTATCTATTAACATAGTGTATTTGGATATAATAAAGTGAAATAAATACAACAGAAACAACAACAAAAACAACAGATTACCATTGGAACAAGGATCCGCGGCTAAACATTATAATATATACAAGTATCTATTAACACAATGTATTTGGATATAATAAAGTGAAATAAATACAACAGAAACAACAACAAAAACAACAGATTACCAAAAAAAAATACCACACAGTCGGAATAGTTCCAAATTCTACTAGATAAAAAGTAAAAACAGAGTCAAAATCAACACATATAAATGGCCGCTGACCGCCTTGGGTTGTTACGGAAACTTCAATAAAAGCGGCGGGGTTAAGCTAGTTATATGTACCCTCATTCATAGTATATACTTTATATCCACCTAAGACTCCGGGGTGTTTCAATATAATGGCGCTCTTACTAATTGACAGTGTTTAATGTTAATAATAAAATACTGACCTAATACAGTACATAATAATGGCCGCATATTAGTGAAGGGGTCTTCGTGGTCGTGATCTTATGGTAGTTTACAATTACCAGTACAATCAGTGTCTATCACCACTAAAGTTGTGAGTTCGAAACTCCTATTTGCGAAATTTATTCGATACAACATTTTGTGATAAAGTTTGTCAAAGACTTGTGTTCGTTACTTTTCTCCGATTTCCTAAACTAATAAACCAGATCTCCACGATATAATTAATATATTGTTGAAAGTGGCGTTAAACACCATAACATCTAACCTTCATGTCAGTGAGCTACAAAGAAACACAAATGTAATGTTTATCTGTTGTTAGGATTGAAGAGCATCCGCCGTTCTTTATTAGGTAAAAATTATAGATGACGTGAATGAGTAACCGAATCCTCAATATTCACAATTATAAACGACAACCCGTTCTCTAGGTAAACATTATAGATGACGTGAATGAATAACCGAATCCTCAATATTCACAATTATAAACGACAACCCGTTATCTAGGTAAACATTATAGATGACGTGAATGAATAACCAAATCCTCAATATTCACAATTATAAACGACAAGCCGTTCTCTAGGTAAACATTATAGATGGCGTGATTGAATAACCAAATCCTCAATATTCACAATTATAAACAACAACCCGTACTCTAGGTAAAAATTATAGATGGCGTGAATGAATAACCGATTCCTCAATATTCACAATTATAAACGACAACCCGTTCTCTAGGTGAACATTATAGATTTAGTGAATGAATAACAGAATCCTCAATATTCTCAATTTTAAACGACAACCCGTTCTCTAGGTAAAAATTATAGATGGCGTGAATGAATAACCGAATCCTCAATATTCACAATTATAACGACAACCCGTTCTCTAGGTAAACATTATAGATGACGTGAATGAGTAACCGAATCCTCAATATTCACAATTATAAACGACAACCCGTTCACTAGGTAAAAATTATAGATGGCTTGAATGAGTAACCGAATCCTCAATATTCACAATTATAAACGACAACCCGTTTTCCACGTTCATTTGACACAAATAGTTTTTTTAAATCTCTACTGAAACAAAGTGTGAGTGGATTAATAATACCATCCTCCTTCTTCATGATTATATCACTGTTCTGTCCGTCAGGTGACAGACGTATAATGTTATTCGAGTGTATCCCTGCTACGTAAACGTTCCCTTGTCGGTCAGTATCAATACCATCTGTCCCTTTAAGGTCTACGGCATTAAAGGTAAATACGTTTGATCCATCTTTCTTTATACAGTTGACTTTGTTTTCGTCTGTATAATATATATTGTTGTCTCTGTGATGGATGTACCATACTATACCAATACTACTAACACTACAAACACTACTAACACTACTAACGTGTCGTCCGTTTGAATCTAAAATGTTTATCATACTTTTAAAATTACTATCACGCCCACTGACATAAACGTTGTCGTCTACCCACGTAACACCGTAACAATTAGTTATATTTAGGATGCTTATCTTTCTTTGTGCAACAAAGTTGTCTACAAACTGAATACCATTGTCCTGCAAGGCAACAACAATTCTTCCAGACTTTTTATGGTAAGAAATATCCCATGCTGTTCCTCCTAATTTGCATTTTTTGACATATTTCCCATCCTTACTGTACATTTGAAGAAATGATTGATCTGCCAGTATCAGGTTATCATCCTTATCAACAACCATACCAGTTACATAATCAAATGTTATATCCATTCTGTATCCAAACTTGAACGATTTTGGAGGTTTAGATTGGACAGATATTTCTTGAGCTTCCATATGTTTAAAAGGGCTGAATCTAATTGCGCAGGGTTCTTTCTTTAACCGTATGGTACCTAAGTGTTTTACTCCAGATAACACATTTTCTGGTTGATCATAGACTAAGGTAACGTCTGACAGGTTAGCTAAAACCTCCTCCAAATGATTGTCTTCTTTACTAAGTATTGGTAGTAATCGATGGAGAAGAAGAAACACGTGCTGGTTGGAGCCATTCTTTGTCAAAAAATCAAGCTGTTGTAAATGTTGCTCGATCAATGAAACTGACTTTTCTAACTCGGATTCTTCTCTTTCCATTTGATAAATAGAATCCTGACTGGCTGTTTGCATTTCCAACAGGGTCGATTTTTCTAGTTCATCAAGCTTCTTTATGACAGACGCTTTGAATGCTGATATCTGTCTGACGATGGTTTTTTCTTCTATTTTCATCCTGTCTCTACTTTCCCGCCTATTTTGTACAGCTATTTTCAACGTTAAGTGGACTTGTGTCATGCCCTCAGATATATCATGTAAAAGCGGAGATGTTTTTGCGTTATTAGATGCCAGTTCAAGCGGCATCACTTTATCACATGAGCGGTGATCTTCTGACATGCAATTTCGACAGCATATTACATGATGTTGGTTACAAAAAAAGTCCATAATAAAATCCGGATGTCTTGAACATTTTTGCTGTGTTGTCAGTACTTCACCAGGTAAGGTTGATATTACCTCAATATCTATGACATTATGGCTCATAGAAGTCTTGCTGCCTTTATGTGCTTTTACACAATTTATGCAGAGAGCATCTTCACAATCTACACACCACTTGGTAGCAGGGGAGTTTTCGTCGATTCTTGTACATGGATCACAACTGGTATTAAACGACATACCTAAAGGTATAAAAACAAATCCACATTTGATTCGTATGTCAATGGCAGACTGAATTCCGGAATGAAGAAAATGGCATGTGACAGTAATTCTGTTGAGATACAGATAATGACATAATATTACAGTAATTCTGAGATACAGATAAATGACATATGGTAGTAATTCTGAGATACAGATAATGACCTATGACAGTAATTATGAGATACAGATAAATGACCTATGGTAGTAATTCTGAGATATAGATAATGACCTATGTCAGTAATTATGAGATACAGATAAATGACCTATGGTGGTAATTCTGAGATATAGATAATGACCTATGACAGTAAATCTGAGATACAGATAATGACCTTTGGTAGTAATTCTGAGATATAGATAATGACCTATGGCAGTAATTCTGAGATAGAGATAGTGACATATGGTAGAAATTATGTGATACAGATAATGACCTATGGTGGTAATTCTGAGATACAGATACTGACATATGATAGTAATCATGTGATACAGATAATTACCTATTGTAGCAATTCTGTGATACAGACAATGACCTATGGTAGTAATTCTTAGATATAGATAATGAACTATTGCAGTAATTCTGTGATAAAGAAAATGACCTATGGTAATAATTCTGAGATACAGATAATGACCTATGACAGTAATTATGAGATACAAATAAATGACCTATCACAGTAATTATGAGATACATAGAATCACCTATGACACTAATTCCAAGATATAGATAATGATTTATGGTAGTAATTCGGCGATATAGATAATGAACTATGGTAGTAATTCTGAGATATAGATAATGACCTATGGTGGTAATTCTGAGATACACTTAATGACCTATGACAGTAATTCGGAGATATAGATAATGACATATAGCAGTAATTTGGAGATATAGATATTGACCTATGGCAGTAATTCCAAGATATAGATAATGACCTATTGCAGTAATTCTGAGATACAGATAATTACCTATGGTAGTAATTCTGTAATACAGATAATGATCCATGGTAGTAATTCTGAGATATAGATATTGACCTATGACAGTAATTATTATATATAGATAATTACCTATAACAGTAATTCTGAGATATAGATATGGACCTATGACAGTAGATCTGAGATACATATAATGATCCATGGCAGTAATTCTGAGATATAGATAATGACATATGATAGTAAATAAGGAAAATAACAAAATTACCGAACACAGAGCAATCTTCCAAAGATAAAGTCAAAACTCATAAATCAATAAACAGACAAAATCAGTCAACAACCGGGAAATTGGGAAACCCCAATGGTGGATTGAATCAGATTTTACGGCACCAAACATTTCGCTTCCATTATGGTTCAAAGGTGCCGGTAATCATGAGATATAGATAATGACCTATGGCAGTAAATCTGAGATATAGATAATGACATATGGTAGTAATTCTGAGAAATAGATAATGACCTATGACAGTAATTCTGAGATATAGATAATGACCTATGACAGAAATTCTGAGTATAGATAATGACCTATGGAAGTAATTATTATATATAGATAATGACCAATGGTGGTAATCTTAGATATAGATAATGACCTATGGAAGTAATTCTTAGATATAGATAATGACCTATGGTGGTAATTCTGAGATAACGATAATGACCAATGGTAGTAATTCTGAGATAAAGATAATGACCTATGGTAGTAATTCGGAGATATAGATAATGACCTATGGTAGTAATTCGGAGATACAGATAAAGACCTATGGAAGTAATTATTATATATAGATAATGACCTATGGTGGTAATTCTTAGATATAGATAATGACCTATGGAAGTAATTCTTAGATATAGATAATGACCTATGGTGGTAATTCTGAGATAACGATAATGACCTATGGTAGTAATTCTGAGATAAAGATAATGACCTATGGTAGTAATTCGGAGATATAGATAATGACCTATGGTAGTAATTCTGAGATAACGATAATGACCTATGGTTGTAATTCTGAGATAAAGATAATGACCTATGGTAGTAATTCGGAGATATAGATAATGACCTATGGTGGTAATTCTGACATAAAGATAATGACTTATGGCTGTAATTCTGAGATACAGATAATAGCCTATGACAGTAATTATGTGATACATATAATGACCTGTGATGGTAATTCCAAGATGCAGATAATAATCTATGACAATAATTCTGATATATAGATAATGCCCTATGTTAGTAATAAAGAGATACAGATAATGACCTATAACAATATTGAAATATTGAAATATTGTTAAAAGTTTCGCTAAACACCAAACATCAAGCAAATCAATCAATCAATCATCGAAGATATCGATATTGACCTATGGTAGTAATTCTGAGATACATATAATGACCTATGGTAATAATTCTGAGATACAGACAGTAATTCGGAGATATATATAATGATGTACAGCAGTAATTTGGAGATATAGATAATGACCTATGGTAGTAATTCCACGATATAGATAATGACCTATGGTAGTAATTCCAAGATATAGATAATAACCTATGGTAGTCATTCGGAGATATAGATAATGACCTATAGCAGTAATTCTGAGATATAGATAATGATCCATGGTAGTAATTCTGAAATACAGATAATGACCTATGACAGTAAATCTGAGATACAGATATAATGACCTATTGTAGTAATTCCGAGATAGAGATAATGACATATGGCAGTAAATCTGAGATATAGATAATGACCTATGGTAGTAATTCTGAGATATATATAATGACCTATGACAGTAAATCTGAGATACAGATAATGACCTATTGTAGTAATTCCGAGATAAAGAAAATAACATATGGCAGTAAATCTGAGATATAGATAATGACCTATGGTAGTAATTCTGAGATATAGATAATGACCTATGACAGTAATTCTGGTTTTCAGATAATGACCTATGACATTAATTCTGCGATATAGATAATGACCTATGGTAGTAATTCTGAGATACAGATAATGTCCTATGACAGTAATTCTTGGTTTTAATTTGGAGATATAGATAATGACCAATGGTAGTAATTCAGAGATACAGTTAATGACCTATGATAGTAATTCAGAGATACAGATAATGACCTATGGCAGTAATTCTGAGATATAGATAATTACCTATGGTAGTAATTCGGAGATATAGAAAATGACCTATGATAGTAATAGTGAGATAGAGATAATGACCTATGGTAGTAATTCTGAGATACAGATATTGACCTATGAGAGTAATTCTGAGATATAGATACTAATCTGTGGTAGTAATTGTGAGATATAGATAATGACATATGACAGTAATTCGGAGATAGAGGTAATGACCTCTGGTAGTATTTCCAAGATATAGATAATGACCAATAGCAGTAGTTCTGAGATACAGATAATTACATATGGTAGTAATTCTGTAATACAGATAATGACCTATAGTGGTAATTCTGAGATATAGATAATGACCTATGACAGGAATTCCAATATATAGACAATGACCTATGACAATAATTCTGAGATACAGATAATGACCTATAGTAGTAATTCGGAGATATAGATAATGACCTATGGGAGTAATTGGGAGATATCGATAATGAACTATGGTAGTAATTCAGAGATACAGAAAATGATCTATGATAGTAATTCAGATATATAGATAATCATCTATGACAGCAATTCTGAGATACAGATAGTGACCTAAAGTAGTAATTCATAGATACAGATAATGACCTATGACAGTAATTCTGAGATACAGATAATAACCTATGACAGTAATTCTGGGATATAGATAATGACCTATGGTAATAATTCTGAGATATAGATAATGACCTATGGTAGTAATTCGAAGGGGCGCGGGTAGCCTAATGAGTTAGGTCGCTGGATCTATCAACTCATACAAGCCTATCACCAAGACGGCGTGGGTTCGCGCTCGGCTTTTTAAATTACAACAAAAGGTGCACTCGACTCGCAGACGCAAGTGATAAAGTTTACCAGTTGCCTGCCCATGGTCGGTGGTTCTCTCTGGGTACTCCGGGTTCATCCACCACTAAAACTGGCCCCCATGATATAGCTGAAATATTGTTGAAAGTGTGTTAAACACCACAAATCAAGCAAATCAATCAATCAATCATCGAAGATATCGATATTGACCTATGGTAGTAATTCTGAGATACATATAATGACACATGGTAATAATTCTGAGATACAGACAGTAGTTCGGAGATATATATAATGATCTATAGCAGTAATTTGGAGATATAGATAATGACCTATGGTAGTAATTCCAAGATATAGATAATAGCCTATGGTACTAATTCGGAGATATAGATAATGACCTATAGCAGTAATTCTGAGATATAGATAATGATCCATGGTAGTAATTCTGAGATACAGATAATGACCCATGACAGTAAATCTGAGATACAGATAATGACATATTGTAGTAATTCAGAGATAGAGATAATGACATATGGCAGTAAATCTGAGATATAGATAATGACCTATGGTAGTAATTCTGGTATTCAGATAATGACCTATGACAGTAATTCTGAGATATAGATAATGACCTATGGTGGTAATTCTGAGATATAGATAATGATATATGACAGTAATTCCAAGATATAGACAATGACCTATGGCAGTAATTCAGAGATACAGATAATGACCTATGACAGTTATTCTGAAATATAGATAATGACCTATGACAGTAAATATGGGATACAGATAATGACATGACCTATGACAGTTATTCTGAGATATAGATAATGACCTATGACAGTAAATATGGGATACAGATAATGACTTATGGCAGTACTTATGGGATACAGATAAAGATGTATGGCATATATACAGTGATAGTTGGGTGTTATTTACTAATTAAGATTCCGGATTCTCTCAAATGAACGAGTGAATGATTACTGCTTAATGCAAAGTTACCATTTTTTTAGTGCTATAATGGCGAGAACAAGTTATGTTTTGGCGAGGTGATGACGGGGGAAGCTCCCCAATGCAGCGTACGTTCCGGAGTACACCACGTTTTGCTACTCTCGATTTTTTCGAGCTAAGCTCTATATCACCGATATATGATTTGACTCACCTGCCCACCATCTACCCAAACATTGCCTTTATAGAATATTTATGGACTTTTTTTTCTTAAAATACGATTAATCTTCGAATGAATGTTTGTAAGGTTACAGCCTTCACAACATTTAATTTGGTAAATATTGTGGTTTCCATCATAATTTCATTGATAGAGGATTGCTGCTAACAAGGAAGTTACGGAACCATGAGTTCCTAGTCATCAAGTTGAAGTCATTACTTCGAAAGTTGTATGGTCGCCACCATGACTTGGTTAACCATAAATTGGAAATATAAAGAAAAAGTATATGTTTTCATGTGGTGGAGGGATGTCAGCATCAACAATTGATACAGATAATAACCTATGACAGTAATTCTGGGATATAGATAATGACCTATGGTAATAATTCTGAGATATAAATAATGACCTATGGTAGTAATTCGAAGGGGCTCGGGTAGCGTAATGAGTTAGGTCGCTGGATCTATCAACTCATACAAGTCTATCACCAATAAGGCGTGGGTTCGTGCTCGGCTTTTTAAATTACAAAAAATGGTGCACTCGACTCGCAGATCCAAGTGATAAAGTTTACCAGTTGCCTGCCCACGGTCGGTGGTTCTCTCTGGGTACTCCGGCTTCATCCACCACTAAAACTTGCCCCCATGATATAGCTGAAATATTGTTGAAAGTGTTGTTAAACACCACAAATCTAGCAAATCAATCAATCAATCAATCATCGAAGATATCGATATTGACCTATGGTAGTAATTTTCAGATACATATAATGACCCATGGTAATAATTCTGAGATACAGACAGTAATTTGGAGATATATATAATGATCTATAGCAGTAATTTGGAGATATAGATAATGACCTATTGTAGTAATTCCGAGATAGAGATAATGACATATGGCAGTAAATCTGAGATATAGATAATGACCTATGGTAGTAATTCTGAGATATTGATAATGACCTATGACAGTTATTCTGGTATTTAGATAATGACCTATGACAGTAATTCCAAGATATAGACAATGACCTATGGTAGTAATTCAGAGATACAGATAATGACATATGACAGTTATTCTGAGATATAGATAATGACCTATGACAGTAAATATGGGATACAGATAATGACTTATGGCAGTACTTATGGGATACAGATAAAGATGTATGGCAGATATACAGTGATATTTGGGTGTTATTTACTAATTAAGATTCCGGATTCTCTCAAATGAACGAGTGAATGATTACTGCTTAATGCAAAGTTAGCATTTTTTTTAGCGCTATAATGGCGAGAACAAGTTATGTTTTGGCGAGATGATGACGAGGGAAGCTGTGTTCTGAGCAGGATTGTTCTTTTTAGTGCTAGTTCATTAAAACAATAATCAGAGGTAGATAGATCCCGGTGATACACATTATTCTGACATTGAACCACCAGTCTTTGCTCTCACTCCCCAATGCAGCGTACGTTCCGGAGTACACCACGTTTTGCTACTCTCGATTTTTTCAAGCTAAGCTCTATATCACCGATACATGATTTGACTCACCTGACCACCATCTACCCAAACATTGCCTTTATATTATATTTATGGACTTATTTTTCTTAAAATACGATTAATCTTGGAATGAATGTTTGTAAGGTTACAGCCTTCACAACATTTAATTTGGTAAATGTTGTGGTTTCCATCATAATTTCATTGATAGACGGTTGCTGCTAACAAGGAAGTTACGGAACCATGAGTTCCTAGTCATCAATTTGAAGTCATTACTTCGAAAGTTTTATGGTCGCCACCATGACTTGGTTAACCATAAATTGGAAATATAAAGAAAAAGTATATTTTCTGTTTATGTTAATGATCATTGTGTGTACTTTTTTCTTTCATTGTAAATAAATCATGACTGATTGTCAGATCGGTGAAAATGTTTAGTAAAAATATCGTATAAAAAGTTGAATCATCGGCACATCATCACCTTAATTGTTTGCTACATTCAGAGATTGTCAAGACAATGTCGAATGTCTTACCTGTTGCTTTAATATGTTGAGACATTGTATATGACTTTGTGAAAAGTAATGGTAGATTCATTTTGCTGCCGCCATGTTTTCATGTGGTGGACGGATGTCAACATCAACAATTGATCGTTGTTTGTCTTTTTGTGTTTTTACTTTTATTACATGTCCTTCTTCGATTTACGGCTTTTGAATGCCAGGTTTGGTAAATTTAGAAGGATAAACAACACGGTTATTCTGAATTGATTCATTGCTATAAATAAAGATAATTCTTACCTTCTATTGAAACTGTTTTTCTCTTTATTCTGCAAGTGGTTTTGTTACAGAGAGAATAGAAACCCTGTAAGATAGATACATGAACATGTGTTTATTACGATAAGAATTTGTTTGTTTTTCCTACTAGCAAATTGATTCATAAAATGAATAATAAAAAATACCACACCCTCAGAACAGATACAAAACATAATAGGAAGATCGCTAATACCCGCAAAATGTATCTTCAACACACACGTGACCGTTATCTTCCCTGAACTGGCTAAACTAGCTTTATGGGCCTCTCCCTTATTAGTAAAACCATGCCTCATGTAAATATTCTCCACGGATGAGTAAAATACCAATCTTCACATATAACTGGTTGAACTTATTAGAATGGAGTAATTGTGTCTTAATAACACTGGTTTTATTGCTGATATTTTGATTTCTTCTTTACAAAAAAGATAATGTCAGAAGACGCCAGAGTTTACATAGATACTAGGAATGTTGCATCTCCCGATGTAAAAATGAATAAGTTGCCAAGGAAACATTTTGTAAGATAAAAAGGTGGTCAAAAGTCAAGCACTATGGTAAAAGCTTATAATTTATTGCATTTTGATTTGACATGTTTATATTAGTCCTACACTTTAATCAGCTTGGTGGCGGTGACCATATAATGCTGCTATGTTAACACAAAATACTTGAAATAAATGTCAAAATATTGTTAATATAAACATGCCGAGTTGATAATGGCATTGATAATTTACAACTGAACTTCTTTGTGTATATAAACCTGATATTGTTTTTGATAATTAACAACTGACTTTGATACTACTTTTAATAATTTACAGCTGACTTTGATACTACTTTTAATAATTTACAACTGACTTTGATACTACTTTTACTAATTTACAACTGACTTTGATACTACTTTTAATAATTTACAACTGACTTTGATACTACTTTTAATAATTTACAACTAAGCTTGACATTGCGTTGAAAGAATTAGTAGAACCAACGTGGTTTTAGGAATTTACTCTCTACCTCATTAAATGTCAGTGTAGATATATATTGAAACATAGAAACGTGTAAAGACTGATGGTAATGAAATGTACAAAGACAAATACATGTACTTTATATACTACTTTATGTCCTCTCATTTGTTTAAAGGTTAATCAACATCTCACTGACTGAGTCAGTTTGTAATAAATTGAAAAACAAACAAATATCACATTGTCAGAACAATTCCATAATCCATTCTAAACATTGTAGAAATAGAGGTAACATCGATACCCCTAACACACATAAAAATGACCCATTATTATCATGGATTGGTACAGTAACTTAACAAAAAAAGTCAAGGTTCAAGTAGTTTTATGGTTCTCCATTTTACTCTGTAATATAAAGGTAAGATTCCAACATGATTATCTAATCATGCTTTGTGAATCATTTTCTATTAGCCATTTCAAAAGTTTCCACATATTAATTAATAAAGAACTTGTAGAACTAGTAGCAACAGAAGAAAATAAAAAGAAACACCAATTTCTATAACATGAAGAGGGTCTATGTTTTAGTTGTTGGTTCAGTTGTGATTTCGTCTGTTATGTTATCACTATCACATATCTCGCTTCTGGTTTAACATATATTCTGAAGTATCATTTAACTGTTAATGCTGAAAACTGTCGAAAGTGGCGTTTCACATCATAACCCTAACCCCTTGGGTATAATTTGTGTTCTATGTTAGCATATTAATTCATTGTTCATGTATGTATTCATTCCAGACGTCCAGTAACACATGGTTGCACGTCCCCCAGTGAAGTAATTTAATATTGTGTGTCTATGCAGTTTCATAGTAAGTTTGTTAAACTTTCTTTTGATGTTTATTTATATTTTGGGGTCTGTTGTCCATGGTATTTTTATTTATTGTTTGTTTGTTTGTTTGTTTTTTCGCGTGACAGTGTAATCTTCCAATCTTACGCATGTCACCTATATATTACGTTTTGCTTCTATTTAGTACTAATTAAATCGTTTATAGTACCTTGTATCAGATTCAACGTTTTGGTAGGGCGTGTACCTATCAGGAAGTAAAACAGCACAGGATTTACCGATCTGACTCACGATTTAAAACAAATTGATTAAAAATAAATAATAGATAAACAAGTAAATAAATACACTCACAGTAACAACAATGTATCCTTACTGACTAAATCATTGTATTAAATAACGATATAACTTACCTTCTACTAAAACGGTTCTAATTTATTTTGTGTACTGGTTTGTGTCGGTCACAGATATCTATGACGTGTTTCACATAGTAAATACACTGTTTGGAAGGATCTATTTTTAACATTTGTTTATTATGGTCTACATTAGACTGGTCTTCCTGGAAACAACTGGTACATGTACATTAATTATGACTGTTGTAATTGTATTTATTAAATGTTTTATTGAAACTGCTATATTTTCTTAATTAATACATTAAAATTCTGTAATCCAGTTTGTTGCTATGGGTTCTAAAATTCAAATAAATAATTTTAGTCATATTTATATTATAAAGGTTTCAGTATTCAATGTTTTATAACAACGTAAACTTTTTCAATTCTTGTAAATAAAAATAAAATTCTAAAAATGGTGGGTTTTTTTTTATTGTAAACGCTACGATTTTGCTTATTAATGGTGTAAATAAAAATGAAAGATACAGATACAGGCAACTTGCTTTTATTTTATCTTTCGGGGCCTTTTGATTCGAGAGTATTCTTTGATTGGTTAATTATTATTTAATGTAACTAGGCTAGTATCTCAGTTGTTTCAATGTTATTTTTTTCTTTATCAGTACAAGTACGTTTGTACTAGAACTTCCTTTTTAGATCATGTGACCAGTAAAATGGAGCGAGTGAGTGATCATTGTTGAACGTCAAATGAACAATTTACCAGCTGTATCATTATGGCGAGAACAAGTTAATTTTGAAGAGATGGGGCCAACTTTATACTAGATATATTTATAGTGCTAGCTCACTGAAAACAACAGTTCGAGGGTACATAGGTCTCTCCACTCGGACACATTATTCTGATTCTGAACAAACCAGTCTTTACACTTACTCCTTTGTACTGTATACTTAGTGGAGAAGCAACAAATATCCATTTCATAGTCTTTGCTATGACCTCACCGGAGGTCGTACCCAGATCTACCGCACTCTAGGCGAACATGCTAATCGCTACACTACCGATGCAGACGAGTTTTCCTTGCAGCTGAAAGCTGAATACCAACGTTTTCTGACAACATCCGTCATACAATAATAAAGGGGTTATATCCATATGAATACCGCAACATTGCGTCTTTCTAATTACAAACTCTCTCTCTCTCTCTCTCTCTTTATATATGTCTTTTTTTAATGTTGATGAACTCTGCCGAGAAGCGTGTCACACCATCTATCAGTCATAATACGTACATATACCTGATTTAGATCACAGACACAAAGTAATCTACCAGAAACATTAGAACAAACTGTGAACAAATTAAGGTGTGACTTTGAACAAATTATCCTAGATTATCGCTAGGAAAAAAGTAAATAGAAGGACATAGAATACAATAGACAAAAGAAAAAGGACAAAATACAAGCAATTGCCTATCTACAAATGGCTACACAGAAAATTGAAGATTGAGCAACATAACCCCCTCCCCCCGCCCCCCAAAATAGTGGGAGAGAATGCAGATGAACAGAAACCGTTATCAGTTCCTGCTCCAATATTGACACCCGTTATGTTACTGTTAAACAACACGAACATAATTTGATATGACATCGGTTTAGTTAATGATATAAATATAAATAACGTATAAAATATGAACCTCTACACCACAAAGGAGGGAACACGTTCAAAGAAAACATCGCAACACATAACTAGGAGCGTGGAGACATGTAACTGATCAACGTGATTAACACGAACTACAACAAACTCATTATACTAAAACATTACAACACAGAACTACGAGCGGGGATACATATAACTGATCAACGTGATTAACACGAACCGCAACAGACTCATTGTACTAAAACATTACAACACAGAACTACGACCGGGGAGACATGTAACTGATCAACGTGATAAACACGAACCCGCCACAACAAACTCATTGTACTAAAACATTACAACACAGAACTACGAGCGGGGAGACATATAACTGATCAACGTGATTAACACGAACCCCAACAAACTCATTGTACTAAAACATTACAACACAGAACTACGAGCGGGGAGACATATAACTGATCAACGTGATTAACACGAACCCCAACAAACTCATTGTACTAAAACATTACAACACAGAACTACGAGCGGGGAGACATATAACTGATCAACGTGATTAACACGAACCCCAACAAACTCATTGTACTAAAACATTACAACACAGAACTACGAGCGTGGAGACATATAACTGATCAACGTGATTAACACGAACCCCAACAAACTCATTGTACTAAAACATTACAACACAGAACTACGAGCGGGGAGACATGTAACTGATCAACGTGATTAACACGAACCCCAACAAACTCATTGTACTAAAACATCACAACATAGAACTACGAGCGGGGAGACATGTAACTGATCAACGTGATTAACACGAACCCCAACAAACTCATTGTACTAAAACATCACAACACAGAACTACGAGCGGGGAGACATGTAACTGATCAACGTGATTAACACGAACCACAACAAACTCATTGTACTAAAACATTACAACACAGAACTACGAGCGGGGAGACATGTAACTGATCAACGTGATTAACACGAACCCCAACAAACTCATTGTACTAAAACATTACAACACAGAACTACGACCGTGGAGACATGTAACTGATCAACGTGATTAACACGAACCTCAACAAACTCATTGTACTAAAACATTACAATACAGAACTACGACCATGGAGACATGTAACTGATCAACGTGATTAAAACGAACCTCAACAGACTCATTGTACTAAAACATTACAACACGGAACTACGAGCGGGGAGACATGTAACTGATCAACATGATTAACACGAACCCCAACAAACTCATTGTACTAAAACATCACAACACAGAACTACGAGCGGGGAGACATGTAACTGATCAACGTGATTAACACGAACCCCAACAAACTCATTGTACTAAAACATTCATTCTCATATTAATAAAACTTATATAAAGACATATTTAGCGCATTTAAGTACATCAGATAATAAAAGAGCTAGTTTAACATCTACTTTCTAGGAAACATTTTCTATTAAAATTCTAAAAATTATATTTGAGATACAATGTGCTTACTAAACAATCCAACTTACATCTTATAAGGCTGAACTATTAATCTACGTGTGAAAATTAAACCAAACGGTATTAGAATTAGATTTTTGAGCTGTCAAATTTGTGTTCTTCCCTCGACGGGATTTGAACACTCACCATTGATACACTGCAGCACCAATCGCTTAACTTTATGTCCAGCGCCCTAGATCACATCCGCTCCATAAAAATAAAGCTTTAATAGTCGTTTTACCTTGTCTCGTCAGGAAAAATCTAGAGATAGACATAAGACAAGTGTCTAAGCGTGTGTAGATGGTACATATATACTTAATATTATAATTTGACAGCGATTTTTAATATATTGTATAAGATAATGAGGAATTCATTATACAGTCACAAGAAATAAAGTATATTATACAAACGTCTAAGCAGGTGACAACCATACAATATATCTGTCCCACTGGATCCCAAAGTTNAAGTACATCAGATAATAAAAGAGCTAGTTTAACATCTACTTTCTAGGAAACATTTTCTATTAAAATTCTAAAAATTATATTTGAGATACAATGTGCTTACTAAACAATCCAACTTACATCTTATAAGGCTGAACTATTAATCTACGTGTGAAAATTAAACCAAACGGTGTTAGAATTAGATTTTGAGCTGTCAGATTTGTATTCTTTCCTCGACCGGATTTGAACACTCACCATTGATACACTGCAGCACCAATCGCTTAGCTTTATGTCCAGCGCCCTAGATCACATCCGCTCCATAAAAATAAAGCTTTAATAGTCGTTTTACCTTGTCTCGTCAGGAAAAATCTAGAGATAGACATAGGACAAGTGTCTAAGCGTGTGTAGATGGTACATATATACTTAATATTATAATTTGACAGCGATTTTTAATATATTGTATAAGATAATGAGGAATTCATAATACAGTCACAAGAAATAAAGTATATTATACAAACGTCTAAGCAGGTGACAACCATACAATATATCTGTCCCACTGGATCCCAAAGTTGCTTGTGATACTAGGTTAATACTAAATATTATATACGTCTGAAAATTAAACCAAACAGTGTTAGAATTAGATTTTTCAGCTGTCAAATTTTTGTTCTTCCCTCGATGGGATTTGACCTCAAACCATTGATACATTGCAGCACCAATCGCTTAGCCTTATGCCCAGCGCCCTAGACCACTCGACCACATCCGCTATATATATATATATCATGTCTCGACGTAACGTTACTCATTAAGTTTTCTGGTTGGTAGATTCCCTTAGACTTTATACTGGTATATATAATACTAAAGAAAGAAATATTTACCATTGAAATGATAACGATTCCTTGTTACTAAAAACTGGTTATGTCTTAGTAAAATTAATAATAATAATTTTCTAAGGGACATCCAAGGGCCGTCGTGGTCGTAATCGGATGGTAATAGTTTAACAACTACCTGTGCAATAAGTGCCTATCACCACTAAAGTTGCGAGTTCGAATCCCACTCAGGCGAGGCGTATTCGATACAACATTATGTGATAAAGTTTGTCAGTGACTTGTGACAGGTACTTCGGTTTCCTCCACCAATAAAACAGACAGCCACGATATAACGGAAATATTTTTGAAAGTGGAGTTCAACACTGTAAACAAACAAATGTAAATTAATTATTAACTGTATACAGGAGTTATTCCTCTTTGGTTGGAAAATTGGATGCATGTTGATGGCTTGCTGAAAATAAAAGTGTTTTTGTTTGTTTGTTTATTGTCATATATTTGACATATTTACTCGGAAATGTCTATTTAATAATATGTTCTTCTGTTCTCACTTCCTATAATTGGACATGATATCCCTTTCTTAAGTCATTTGTTTTAGATTTCTCGATGGTGCTTAACAAATATAGTGTGAACGATAATCAGGGAAATGGTTGTATCGTTACAAAAATTGATTGAAGTAACGGGAACGAACAAACGAAAAAAAAAGAAAAAATGAAAAAACAAAAAAAAAACAAAAAAACACACTACACCTCACCTGAGTGGGATTCGAACTCACAACGTTAGTTATTGAATAAGTAGTTGTAAATAATTTAAACTAATCGATATAATACTAAAGAAAGAAATACTATACATTGAAATGATAACGATTGTATGTACATATTAACAACCACCATGTCTAAGTAAAGTACGATTAATAATAATAATTTTCTAAGGGAGATACAAGGGGCCGTTGTGGCTGTGATCGTATAGAAGTTGGTTTTATAACTATCTGTGCAATCAGTGCCTAACAACACTAACGTTGTGAGTTCGTACCTCGTTCATAGCAAGCCGTACTCGATACGACATTGTGTAATAAAGTTTGTCAGTGACTTTCGCTAGATCGGTGGTTTTCTCCGGATACTCCAGTTTCCTCCACTAATAAATTGACCGCCACAATATATATAGTATAACTAATCGTAGATTTTGAATATCAAAATAAGACAACGAGAGACCGAAGTACGCATAAGGATTTAAACGAGTGGGCGGAACATGTTCCGTCCACGAGTTTAATCCTTAATGCGTATTCGGTCACGAGTTAGTCTTATTTTGATATTCAAAATCTATGATTAGTTATACTGTTTATTATATAGACTTCCAAAATTTCTTTTATATTATTTTATTT
>MJUT01030183.1:71943-84723 GCA_002080005.1 Gigantidas platifrons
AATATCCACGTTTTTTTACTACAAATATTAACCTGCAAAATAAAGATTTAACAACACGAACCCCACTAAAATCTGGGTGAACTCACATTCAGATGACTGAACGAACAGACGACATTTTGATTTGATATCATTTGACCATTTATTTACTAATAATTTAAATTGGTTGAATCGTACATTGTAATTTTCATAAAAAATAAATGCATCCGTTTAAAGAAAAAACTACAACAAAGATCAATTATCTCTCTAAGACAATCAACCACTAATTCGTTAGATTGTGGAAGAAGAAGTGGCGCAATACAGATCAATTAATTCTAAGTCAACTTAATATTTATACCCATAAATATAACATAAAGCTAACAAATCTAACACATTCAACATAACACACGAACATTATAGCTATAAATCCTTACACAGAACTATTTTTATTACTAAAATTACATAAAAAGAAATTGCTAATTTTCTTTGAAAAACAGTTAGAAAAACATCACGAAACTCGTCCTCTATTTAAGTCTGATATAAACAAAAACATGTCCGCAGTAATACATTCATTTATGGAGGAAAAGACGTGAAAGTCATTAAAAAAGTTAACTAGTTTTGGTAGATCGATAAGTAATTACCGGAAGTTTCGAGGAACATGATAGAATGTGTACTGATTGTCAGATAGTGAGATATATCGACCTCAA
The DNA here is from genome assembly GCA_002080005.1 of Gigantidas platifrons. Taxonomy (NCBI): domain Eukaryota; kingdom Metazoa; phylum Mollusca; class Bivalvia; order Mytilida; family Modiolidae; genus Gigantidas; species Gigantidas platifrons. The sequence goes on from MJUT01030183.1 coordinate 72,627, forward strand.
TCATGCATTCTATTGTCAGTATAACATTATTGTATGTAACAGTTATTCCAGAAACGCGTTGTGCGAACTAAATTTGATATCTACATTTCTATTATTACTGTTAAATAACTCTGGAAAAAACGTGTCGCTATAGCACCTATGAGTAGTTATGTTGTCTTTAATATGATAATAGGTGTTACCTAACTTGGGACGAAGTCCAATATTTTTTTTAAACAATATTAACTCGGATATATGGACCTATAATATTTTATCAAAGTAGACCGAGGGTGGATCCAGATTTTCTTAAAAGAGGGGGCAAATAGGGGCTTCCGTCGTTTTTTTAAGTCCCGATCTAGGAACGAAACGACCAGGTTACGAAACGTCCGCATCCGATTTTCTGCACAGATTTAACTATGCATTGACTTCCGGTATGTCATTTCCGGTGCATGAAAATTTAGTCATTAGTATAGAAAAAAAATTATATTTCTACCATAGTTGGGACTTCGTCCCATATTATAGACATATTGACTAAGAAATAATATGAGGCAGGTGCAACCTGAATCGCTCCCGAAGAACAGTAATTTTTCTTCCTGTTTGCAAAATATCAAGCTTGAAAATAACACTACCTAAAACTCTACAGCTGAAAACTTTGGATTTCTTGCAGCAGACGATCACAATGAATGAAAATGCGCAGTGGCAAATGATTGAAGATTCTGTGTTATTCGTTTTGAGTTCGGGATTTTCCGTTTCATTGTTTCATTTTTATTTCTTTTTTCTCGCTGCATCGATCACTTTATTTGCCACTTGGAGATAACTTAGGTCACTTGATTTGTCTTTTAATTTATTTCCGGTTTAGGTCACGTGATTTTTCCTTTAATTTATTTCCTTTTTGTCAGCCATATTGTTGAACATTTTGAAGTGCCTTAGTACCTATTCATACTTCTACCATTAACGCTGCCTTCGGGAGCGTATCAAGCTATTATATGTGGTCATCTGTATATTTCTATATATATATATATATATACAATCCTCTGACCACAACAAAAGAAATTGCATATGATCATATTGAGTACACCTTACCTCGAAAATCAGTCCAGATCGCAAAGATTAATGAAGAAAAGTTACCGATTAAATATCTATACATTTAAATATAACTAGGATATTATTGCGGCCATCATTCCCACCCTCTGAAATAAAGCGGTGCATACCAGTACAGGTCATATATGAGTATAAATGAAAGGTGAACCGCCATTAAGAACACAGTAGGGGCTGAAAACCACCAGATAATAGTATGAATGGGTTTAAAACCTATCTTCAGATTAAAAAAGTTTCAAATATAATGCATAACGTTAACTAATTGCAAATCGTAAGATAAATATCACATCGTCATTGTAAGAGTTGCATGCTTTGCGACCCTCAGTTAGGTCAAACAACAAATTAAAAAAATAAGATAAAGAATAAAATGAAGATTCTAAAAAATAATAGTGTCCAAACACTAGTAAGACGTCAGAGAATTGTATTTAAGGAATAAATCATGGAAGCCAGAATGTGTTGGGAGTTTTAACATGGATTGGTGGATATTAGTATTTTATCCCGAGCCAGAAGCGAGGGATAAAATTTACTAATATCCGCCAATCCATGTTAAAACTCAAAACACATTCTGGCTTCCATGATTTATTTCGATTCTGATATTCCTAAGAGTACAAATACGGTAGTATACTTTGATTGGAAGACGGTAATTTATACATACGCTTGCGGAATATGTCGCACACAATTTATGTAACTCAAATAATACTGCACCCTCTATCGACATTATCCGGGTCACAATTTATGCTGCCAATGGAAACGTCAGAAACATTCATCGGCGCATTTGCTAATGAGAAAATACGAAGAAATAATTCTGGGTTTTTTTTTAACAAAGGAAAATAGTGAGGTCATGTTAGAATATCATATAAGATTGGATTAAATAGACAATATTTCATAAAGTAAATTATATTTCATAATAATACAAATAAATGTTTGAAATTTGCAGTTCCTGAATAATTTAATTTATCAAAGCTCAGATCAATCATCCCTAAAATAATTCATATGTAACCTTTTTTATTGTTTTTATCTCCAGCATTCTATTCATTAATTTCATTGTGAGATTGATGTTTGTTTCTTTCTTTCTTTCTTTGCTTGATGGCGTTTAAAGCCACTATCAACAACATTTCAGTTATATCGTGGCGGTCAGTTTTATTGGTGGAGGAAACGAGGACCCTGAGAAAACCACGACCTGTCACAAGTCACTGATAAACTTTATCACATAGTGTTGTACACCTCGCACTGATCGGGATTCGAACTCACAGCATCATTGGTGATAGGCACTAATTGCATAGGTAGTTGTAAATCCAACTACCATACGATCACGGCTACGACGGCCACTTCGGTACAACCCTGGATAATACTTTTCAACAAAGAATGAATGAATGAGCAGAAAACATAAGTCTTTATTTAATATACATATCATAACTAATATTAGGAAATAAATGAATGATTATTGTTTAATGTCAAACAAAACAGAAGCAACACATACCAATTTTATATTCTTTGGTTTGAACCGACCGCGGCTCGAACCCACGATCTACCACACTCTATGCTACCACGCTAACAATTATACCACCCACGCTGTTTTAACTATAATTAGGAAATGATTGACTAATGAGTTAGTAGAGCATAAAATGTACGAAAGGGGAAGATATCGAGAAATAAATAATAAACGTTTTGTTAACTTCATCCCTTTCGTTGCACTTATTTATAAACGTTATTTTGCTGTGTATGACTGCTACGTTTTGACTAAAGAAAGAGAAAATAAACGTTAGAGAAAACCGAATGGGCAAATACGAATGGACGACCCAGAGAAACTGGCAACAGTGTCCACAAGACACATGACGAAGATTTGATTTTGATTTTTGGTGTGTTAACGCTACTTTCAACAATATTTCAGCTATATCATGGCGACCAGTTTTAGTGGTGGAGGAAGCCGGAGTACCCGGAGAGAACCACCGACCATGGGCAAGCAACTGGTAAACTTTAGTGCTGCTGCGAGTCGGGTGCACCCTTTTTGTAATTTACAAAGCCGGTCGCAAACCCACACCGTATTGGTGATAGGCTTGTAAGAGTTGTTAGATCCAACGACCTAACTCATTGAGCCACCCGGGCCCTACAACGACCTAACTCATTGAGCCACCCGGGCCCTACAACGACCTAACTCATTGAGCCACCCGGGCCCCTCGCATGACAGACAAACAACAACAAAACACAACGCAGAAAATAAAACACTTGACAATTAAAGCCATTGTGTTGTCTGTCCTGCTTTAATTTACGGTTTCTGGTTACCCCTTTGGTATCTTAGATTTACGGCTTCTGATTACCCCTTTGGTATCTTAGATTTACGGCTTCTGATTACATCTTTGGCATCTTAGATTTACGGCTTCTGATCACATCTTTGGTATCTTAGATTTACGGCTTCTGAATACCCCTTTGGTATCTTAGATTTACGGCTTCTGATTACATCTTTGGTATCTTAGATTTACGGCTTCTGAATACCCCTTTGGTATCATAGATTTACGGCTTCTGATTACATCTTTGGTATCTTAGATTTACGGCTTCTGAATACCCCTTTGGTATCTTAGATTTACGGCTTCTGATTACATCTTTGGTATCTTAGATTTACGGCTTCTGATTACCCCTTTGGTATCTTAGATTTACGGCTTCTGATTACCCCTTTGGTATCTTAGATTTACGGCTTCTGATTACCCCTTTGGTATCTTCTAACTTTCCTTAATGAATACATCAAAGAAGACATTAGTATGACTTCCTGCACATAATAATAATCATTATATACAAAAAACTAGACTAAATGTTAACATTAGAGGTATATTTAACCAACAAACAAAGAAGAAAATATTTAGAAGATTGCCTCCTGTCGATTTTTTTATGTCAAGTTTTTTTCAAATGAATTTGTCTTTTCAAACTTTGTTCAATTACATCAATGAAGAGGTGTAAATAAATTTACATAAATAATCAATGTATATATATGTTTATGTCCTTTGCATGTCGTCTTACCATTAAAGATAGTTTTAGTAATTCCACAGGTCAGATCCTAATAAACAGATGAAAGTGACGATTTTGTATATCTATTTTAACAAATAAAATGGAAAATAATAAATACCACACCGTCGGAACTGTTCCAAAATGGAATAGAAAAATTGTAGGAAGACTCAAAATCGTAACCACCAAGCACATATATACACGACCGCGTACTTTTCTGGCGTTGTACAGACACCAAGCACATATATACACGACCGCATACTTTTCTGGCGTTGTACAGACATTTCAATAAAAAGTGGCGATCTAAGCAAGTTTTATTGGACCCAAACTCAGCCCTTAATGAAATGATGCGGTCATGCAAGATTTGTCCATATGCAAGTAAAATGCCAACCGGAATCGTAGCTCTTGTGGTCTTTTTGGTCGGTTGTTTAGACCATAGTCATACAGATTTCACCTGTTTGTAAACTTGCAGAATTTCGATTCCAACTGAGGTCAGACCTGTCAGGTTCCATAATGTCATTTGTGGAATCCAATATATTGTTAGCATTGTTTTGAATAAATATGTTTCTACAAGTTTCCATAGTTAATTACTTTGGCATATTAATATTGTCTTGAAATAAGATAAATAATTATATATATTTTTTAACTCCGCCAATTAATCCGCCATCTTAACTACATGTACCATTCTCTATCCAGAGTTGTCGTTCCCGCTACGCTCCAACACCTCTGTCAATGCTCATTTTACAAGATTTTTATCAAATTTAGAAACAGTAAAAAAAAATGTACTTAAAATTGTTTTAATTATTTTAAATATCAATAAAGATGAAAATAAATCACTCATTTCAAATCAATTCTCTCTTAAAAATGATTTGTGATCGTTTTTACTTTTTACCTCCGCAAAATAGTGCTCCAAGAAGTGGTGGGGGTGATCATTTTTAAGAGAGAATTGATTTGAAATGAGTTATTTATTTTCATTTTTATTGATATTTACAATAATTAAAACAATTTTTAAGTACATATTTTACTGTTTCTAAATTTTACATAAATATTGTAAAATGAGCGTTGACAGAGGTGTTGTAGCGTAACAGGAACGACAACTCTGGATAGAGAATGTTTAACGACAAGAAAAGCATAGAAATATAGAATCGACTTCGGAAAACCCTGCAAAATCCGACACGTAATTTCAAGATAAACGTGTGCAAAGTTAAGCTCCGTCCGAAGTTCATTCTATATTTCTATATTTTATTAGTAGATAATGTATGTTTTTGCCGATTACAAAATAACGGACTGAAGTTACTTAATTTACAATCAGTTTGTTCAGGTAAATTTGCATTGGAATTTAAACTCAACGAAAAATGCCATATATATGAAGCTCAGTACAACTTAGTCTATGTAAATAAACGTTAGAGATTACCAAAAGGGGCAATCAAAAATGGACAATCCAGAGAAGCTGGCAACACAGAGCACACTTTGTTGTTCTTGTTTGCATGTACAATAATTGCACAGTCAAACTCGTTGTTTCATCAATTTCAGACAGCCATTGGCGTGAAGTGATTAATGTCGTAAGCGACATATTTATATTACTAGTTAATAACATGTCATATTCTCTTCACTCTGTGGAATTTGAACCTTGAAAAGACTAATTGTATCCCATCAATGCCTTTCCCTCGGTACAACCCATTTACTTATCAACGATTTCTGATCGAATAATGTCACATTATGATATGTATTTTTACTTGTAAGATGTATGCTTTAATTTGTCTGTATCCGTTGTAAGTCTAGCGTCAGCTATTTTTGATTAAGATTGTGTAATTTTTTATTCCCTTCTTTGATCCCCAAGCTACTACCATCGCAACAAATATATATATATATGTATTGCAATATGACTGGAAAAAGCCAGTAATTGAAATATTTAATACATGGTTTCGCATGCCGATGGTATCATCCGCCCAGTATTCAGTTCTTCGGCACTGACATAGTTTATTAGATATATTCATTATTGAAATAAACAGTTCCTAGATAATGTAGTTATAATTAAAACTAAAGTTCTCTTCCCTCATATATAGGTGTCTTTAGCCGCAGTTGGCTATCCTGTTTAGACCCTTTGGTTTTACTGCTCCCAATGATTTCTTAAATCAATTGGCTTTCCAAACTTTTGTCTTTGAGCGTAGCTGATGAAGGTTATTTCAGAAGCACGTAATGTTGTCTTTGAGTGTAGCTGATGAAGGTTATTTCAGAAGCACGTGATGTTGTCTTTGAGCGTAGCTGATGAAGGTTATTTCAGAAGCACGTGATGTTGTCTTTGAGCGTAGCTGATGAAGGTTATTTCAGAAGCACGTGATGTTGTCTTTGAGCGTAGCTGATGAAGGTTATTTCAGAAGCACGTGATGTTGTCTTTGAGCGTAGCTGATGAAGGTTATTTCAGAAGCACGTGATGTTGTCTTTGAGCGTAGCTGATGAAGGTTATTTCAGAAGCACGTGATGTTGTCTTTGAGCGTAGCTGATGAAGGTTATTTCAGGATCACGTGATGTTGTCTTTGAGCGTTGCTGATGAAGGTTATTTCAGAAGCACGTGATGTTGTCTTTGAGCGTAGCTGATTAAAGTTATTTCAGGATCACGTGATGTTGTCTTTGAGCGTAGCTGATGAAGGTTATTTCAGAAGCACGTGATGTTGTCTTTGAGCGTAGCTGATGAAGGTTATTTCAGAAGCACGTGATGTTGTCTTTGATCGTAGCTGATGAAGGTTATTTCAGGATCACGTGATGTTGTCTTTGATCGTAGCTGATGAAGGTTATTTCAGGATCACGTGATGTGCACTTAATTTGATATTTACGTTTTTATTTCAACAGAGAATAATTTGGATTTTGGTGTTTAACGTCACTTTCAGCAATATTTCAGCTATATCATGGCAACCAGTTTTAGTGGTGGAGGAAGCCGGAGTACCTGGAGAGAACCACCGACCATGGGAAAGCAACTGGTAAACTTTATCACTAGTGGCTGCGAGTCGAGTGCATCCTTTTTTAACAGAGAATGTACATGTAAGAGCTTAGAATATTTTTTATAAAAACTATATTAAATATATTTCTATTCGGAATAATATTCCTACAACATATTTCTAGTCTAACGGATCAGGCGTCGTGGGTGTCTATTTGAATAGAGTGTGTCGTGGCCGCGATCATATGGTAGTTGGATTCATATCTACCTGCAAAAGTTTTTAGTTCGCTTACCATCCGTGGCGATGTGATCTAGATGCTAAAGTAGTGATTCCGCTTGCCACCCATGGCGAAGTGTTCTCGATACGCTTGCCATGAGTTTGTCAGTAACTTGCGTCAGGTCATTTGCTTTCATTTGAAATTTCGACTTCCTTCACCAATAAAAGCAACATTATCGACATAACTGAAATATTGCTGGCAAATAAGTGGCATTAAACACACATAGCTTAAGAAAAGGTTTAACATACTTAAGAGGTAATCAGAAGCTGTAAATCGAAGAAGAACATACTAACACTGCACAGAAAACTCGCGGCTATTCAAGTACTCACAACTGCAAAATGCAGGTTTTACAGAGAACAATTGGGTGCCGCAGTTCCTGCATGCGCTACATGTTTAGCAAAGAGATTTTCACCTAACTAGGGTACAATACATAGAAGAAAACGAAAGGTTGTCAGTACTATTGTTACTACATCATAGAAATAATACAAGATTCTTTGTTTCTGTTGACATATTTCATGTTATTATACAATACAAGACCGTTTTAAATTATGTTCGCAGTATACAGTCTTCATCACTACTTCAGTATTGCTAGGGCCAACTGAAAACTTCAGAATCCAAATTGCGTTTAATTTTTTAACACGAATCCATATAACATGCAATACATTTTACAAATATTAAACTACTTGAATCTTAAATGAAGCTTTAATATGGCGTAATTTTAATTTACGACCAGATTCTTTTTGTAATGCTGATTGTTATTCGTAGTCAATTTTGAAGACAACTTGGGGAACAATTTTGAAGACAACTTGGGGGTTTTCATCCAAGCTGCACCTGCCGACGAGATGTGAATCACAATGAAAACTATATTAATTATATTTTTTATAGTTCCCTTTTAACTTTAAAGTAGTTTAACCCACCGCTTTCACTGAAGTGCCTGTTTCTAGCCAGTAGAGCGATCAGTCATGTATTATGCGTGTTAGAGGCTTCAAGTTTGTCTCATTATCCTGGAATTCCTGGTAGAAAAAGAGGACGAAATTAATAATCAATATAAAATGTCATCTCATTGATTGGGAGTGCATGTGCATTTTGATATCATCTTCTAGAATAAAAAAAAGGAATATAATAGTAATCCCAAATAGAATTACATATTAAAGTAAAGCACCGTCGTGACCGTGATCTTATGGTAGTTAGATTTACAACTATATATGCAATCAGTGCATATCACTCCTGGTGTTGTGAGTCGAATCTAGATAAGGACGAGGTGTACAACATTATGTGATAAAGTTTGTCAGTGACTTGCGGCAGGTCAGTGGTTTTCTCCGTGGCGTTTAGCCCATCAAGCAAACAAACCGGCAAAACAAGCATATTACAATAACTGAAATATTGTTGAAAGTGGAGTATAATAACCATTATCATAACATAATAAAAGTAACATGCATGTATGTACACTCGTGGATCAAAAGTATTTCCACACTAAGATATTTCCCTATATATTTCATATTAAACCACTTATTTTCAACACATTCTCCTGAAGTCCTTCTTTGTCTGATTTTCATGAAATTTTCAGCATTAAACCCAGAAATAAATATAGTTTCTTCTTCTTATAATTTTCATAAAATTTTATTTATGCTTTTCCTTATGACATGATTTAAGCATAAAGTTTGATTTTTTCATCAAATCTTACTATAAGATCATAGAAAATTGTGACGTCGAGAATTTACGTTTATGATTAAATCATAAATGCTTGTAAATAAAAGTTCAAAAAATTACATGAAAATAATTAAATAAACTCCAATCAATTCTGCTTTTAAAGGTGAAAATTTCAAAGAAAATCTGATAAGAAATGACTTCAGGAGAATGCTTTGAAAATAAGTGGTTTTATATGAAATATATAGAAAAATATTCTTAGTGTGGAAATATGTATGTATATTTTAAAATATCATATATTTCAAGCGCCTTTTTTTTAAGTTTAAGGCGTTAACTCCGCCACCCCATTGAAGCTTGAATATTTTCATACGTGGTTATTTATCTTTTTAATATCAGATCTCTGTTCTGTAAAGTCATTCATTTATTTTTGTATGTTTTCCTAAAATGTCTCGTTTATCATTAATGATAGCCAATATCTTAAATAACATATTTTATCAGATTTTGTACTGATAGCCAATATCTTAAATAACATATTTTATCAGATTTTGTACAGGGCGGACAGTCTTACTCTTGTCACCGATTAAAGGGATCGTTTATTGTATGGTTTTAATTATTCATATTCTTACGTGATTTATATGTACAGAAGAAAGAGTAAACAAAAGGATTCACTATTTTTTTTGTATGACAAGAACACAGATTACATCATACACGTGAATATTTACACCAAGATCATGATTTAGAACGGGAATAACAAATATATTTGAAAAACGTGTCACGTAATTTTGAAAATCGACAAGTAATGGTGAGAAACTGAAGTGTGATTGGTTGTAATACTAGTATGAGCAGTATAATATTTGCTTAATATATATAGATTCTCCTTCAGTTGCCCGTGGGTTACAATATATCTCCACTCAAGAGAGTGAAATTAAAAATTTTAACCACTCGCCTGACGGCTTGTTTTCGAGAGTGGAGAAATATCGTAACCCACATGGGCAACTGAAGGAGGATTTGTTTCTCCCATTATTTAACACGAACATTTTAATCCTCTAGAGGATTTATTACAGATTTTTCCACCACTGGTTCAACGGGGTTAAAACGCCGTAATAATAGGAAAAAATTTAATATCTTACTTCTTAGATGACCATATCATTTCACTAAGAGGAGCAGTTTGGACACACAAAACTTGTTTAACCCCGCCACTTGTGATTGAAGTGTCTGTACCAAGCCAGGACGGTCGTGTAGTAGTATTTTGCGTCTGTTTCTACGATTTTTCTATTGGGTTGTTAAAATGTTCCGACAATGTTGAATTTTTATTTTTTTTGTATTTGATTAAATAATCAAAATCATGAACAGAAACATATAATATTATAAATAATAGTTTGTTCAATGGATAAGTAGGTATTCTGTGTGACATGAATGAAACAACTGATACTAATCCTGACCTTACGGTAGCAAAACTTGTGTTTTGTACTCCTACTAAAATATCACGAGCACCCGAGTTCACATCCAGTTTTAGGTGGTGTCCGTGTTGCTCATCTTTTTAGTTTTTTGTGTTGTCCTGTTATGTTTCTTTACGTTCTGAGTTCCGTGGTGTGATGTCCGTCACGATTTCCGCATAAAAATGATGTTCGGTTCGTCTTTTCCTCCAGTTGTTTGTAGGAGGGGTCATGTCTTGGTTATGTTATTTGTGTTTGTTTGCCTATAGCGGTGTCTAACACATATTGTGTTGTGTTATTTGTTCTGTCTGTCTTCGTCTTGTGTATCCTATGTTCCCAGTTTTTCTGGGTTGTCCATTTTGATTGCCCCTTCGGTATTCTCTAACGTTTATCAAATAAGAACTGTCTTTGTATTGTATTGTATTGTATTGTATTGTATTGTATTGGTTTGTTTTCGACTATGAATACCAGCCACTTATTCGAAAGTTTCATGACCACACAGCATTGGCCTCACAGTAATAAAACATGCCAGTACGAGATTTGTACTCATACTCCAACAAACATCCAATCAGAGCGTCATATCCGGTAAATACAATGTTCTGATTGGACGACTCTGGTGTTCGACAACGAAATTCTTACTCGAAAGTGTTATAGCAAGCACTCCTCGAGTGTGGTATAGACTAGAGGTACAATTTGTTGTCGGGTGAAGCCAAACCCTGCAAAATTGTTATTTACTGATTTTCCTCTCAGCACGCAGCATTAATGGGTAAGAGTAAAAAAGTGTTGGTGAGGCTGTATCTGAATAGAGCGGCATGTCTTCCCGTAGACTGTTGTTTCAATGAGTTATCACCATTAAAACACAAAATAACTCATGTTATTGGTTTACCATTGCATTAGGAAATGAATATTGGTTGTTTTATTTAAATAATAGGAATATAGAGTCAATGATATGTGTTACTGCTATGACAAGTCTGTTCTTAGTCTATGGATATGAATAAGAATACACATACGGACTACCCGATAAAAAAACGTAGATATCAAATTTAGTGCACACGACGCGTTTCTGGAATAACAGTCATCAGGTACGTTACTGGAATAACAGTCATCATGTACGTTTCTGGAATAACAGTCATCAGGTACGCTCAAAATCGAAATATTGGAAAGCCGATATTATAGTTTCAACAATATATTTAATTGCTCTCATATTTAATGTATAACTTCACAGGACTGAGGAATTAAGGATATGTAAAATTCCCAAACTGGCATCATACGTGTAATCGAGAAGACCGGGTACTGAATAGCAACATGGATTAATTCTGACTTATGAATAATAATGAAGGCAATGTTGGTATTAATATATGTCTATACATTTGTCTTACTGTTTTATTTTAAACATAATTGACGGGAACTATTTAAATGTAGGTGACATCTTTCAGTTTACTGTATAATCAACCGTGTAGCTGACATTAATGTGTTTTAACTGAGATGAAACCATATCATATTATGACAAGAAGGAACATGTTGAATGTGCTGCAATTTACTTGTTAGTTTTATTGTTCAGTCAGTATTTAAAACCTACCATCTTTATTGATTGAGCAACAACTAAACTAAAAATATTATTAATTTTGAAACATGTTTTGCAAATTTTGAGATAAATTTGAAGACAACAGAGTGGTATTCAGAAACCGTAAATTAAAGGACAGAAAATACAATGACCAAAACGAGAAAGA
>MJUT01030183.1:129029-141915 GCA_002080005.1 Gigantidas platifrons
TAAAGTACTGAAAGGTAGAAAAGTCATTGGTATTAAAGAAATACAACTTAGTATAAATTACACTATATGTATTGTTTTTAGACTTCATTTTCTACAATTATCAAAAAGTAAAATAGAATGAAAAACTTAATTGGTTGAGTAATAAAAACTTAGATATCAAATTTAGCTCATACGGCACATTCCTAGAATAACATTCATCAGGTACGTTTAAAACCAAAAGATTGTAAGGCCAAACAACTTAAAGTTTTGAGAGCAATAAAATTAAAGGGCCTAAACGGGATAACCAAAATCGGCTATGGTCACCTATGCCTGAGGGAGTTTATCGGCTATGGTCACCTATGTCTGAGGGAGTTTATCGGCTATGGTCACCTATGTCTGAGGGAGTTTATCGGCTATGGTCACCTATGTCTGAGGGAGTTTATCGGCTATGGTCACCTATGTCTGAGGGAGTTTATCGGCTATGGTCACCTATGCCTGAGGGAGTTTTATTAATAACTACATTATTTAGGAACTGTAAATTTCAGTAATGAATATATCTAATAAACCATGTCAGCGCCGAAGAACTGAATACTGGGCGGATGATACCCTCGGAGACTAATAGTCCATGAGCAGAGGTATCGACGCAGTGATTGTAATAAAAACGTAGATATCTAATTTAGTGCGCACGACTAAAACATTACATTATATTTGTAAAACAACTCGGGAGATTTGTTTCTTTAGCTGTTCTTTTTTTCTGTGTTTTCGGTTTTGTTTTGTTTTTTTGTTTTTTTCCTTCAATTTTTTCTTTGTTAATTTTTTAATTTTAATTTTAATTTATTTATTTGTTTTTTTTTTTTTCGTTTATTGTTGCTTGTCTATGTTTGTGTATTTGTTTTTTTTAAGATAAGTTTTAAATATTATTTAATCATTTGAATCAATAATGAGATACTATGAATAACCAATTATATTGGTTTTGACTTAAAAATAAACATCCAATCAAAATCTACCGTAGACTATGTTGGCGTGAACTGATCGATGTCGTAAGCGGCAGTTTATTACCACTAGTTAATAACATGTCGTATTAACGTCACATTCGCTTTACTCTACAGAATGATGAACCTGGAAAAGACAATCTATAGGCCATCAATGTCTATCTCCCGAGACAACTCGTTTTCTTATCAATGATTTCAAATTAAAGGACTTCACATAACAATAGGCGATTTCGCTTGTAAGATGTATGCTTTACTGCGTCCGTGTCTAAAATACGTCTGGCATCAGCGATTTTTAATTAAGATTGTTGTTCTTTACCATCGACTTCTTGGGTCAAAATCTGTGAGTTCTAAAAATGTACTAATCTCAGAGTTGCCCCTATGATAATATTTTGATAGGCTATTGTCTGTGATATTAGTATGAGATCCTCCGACCGAGACAACTTAGAACTCTATTAATTATAGCTAATTTAGTCCCGCTACTTTTTATTGAAGTATTAATTATAGTTAATTTAACCCAGCCATTTTTTATTGGAGTACCTGTACCATACCAGGAGAGTGCGGGGTCGTGTATTTGAGTGTCAGAGGTATTAATTTTGTCCCTTTCTACGATTTTGATACTTGATTTTAGAATTGTTCTGACAGTGTGGTATTTTTTTTTTCTGTTAGATTTTAGAATTGTTCTGACAGTGTGGTATTTTTTTGTTTTTCTGTTAGATTTTAGAATTGTTCCGACATTGTGAATTTTTTTTTTTTTTGGTTTTTCATTTTATTTTAAGAATATCCAAACTGTTAAACAATCCTTATAAACATGTTAAAAATAGTGTAAAGATACCAAAGAGGTAATCAGTTGACGAGCTAGCGAGTACACTGAGTAACCGTACAAAAATAACCATAGTGATATACAAAAAGACTAGAATTCAACCTGTAAAGGGGCCGTCGTGATCGTATGGTAGTTGGATTTACAACTACCTATGCAATCAGTGCCTATCACCACTGATGTAGTGACACGAATCTCATTCAGGGCGATGTTTACAACATTATGTGATAAATTTTGTCAGTGACTCGCGACAGGTCGGTGGTTTTCTGCGGGTCCTCCCATAACTGACCGCCACGATACAACTGAAATATTGTTGAAAGTGGCGCTAAACACCATCAAGCAAACAAACAAACATCATCCTGTAAATTTCCTTTGCCATCTTGTTCTTCTGTTGAGCTGCTTTTATAATTTTTATAATAATATATGGCCTTTGAATATTCGTTTTTCGTTTCGGACAGTGAGATTTACTACCGGTAAGCCAGCATAAGTACATAGATGTAACTGCTACAGCGTAGCTTTCCGCATATAAAAGATGTTGGGTTCGTCTTTACCTCCAGTTGTTTGTAGCAGGTCTCATGTCTTATTATGATGTTCGGTTCGTCTTTACCTCCAGTTGTTTGTAGCAGGTCTCATGTCTTATTATGATGTTCGGTTCGTCTTTACCTCCAGTTGTTTGTAGCAGGTCTCATGTCTTATTATGATGTTCGGTTCGTCTTTACCTCCAGTTGTTTGTAGCAGGTATCATGTCTTATTATGATGTTCGGTTCGTCTTTACCTCCAGTTGTTTGTAGCAGGTCTCATGTCTTATTTAAGTTTGCTGACGTATAGTGGTGTCTAATACATATTGCATTGTAGTTTTTGTTTTTGTTTTTCTTCGTCTTGTGTACCCTAGTGTCGCCAGTTTCTCTGGATTGTCCATTTTTGATTGCCCCTTCAGTATTCTTTAACATTTATTGTACTGTAGTTGTGTTTCTTTTATATGTTTGTTTAAGATCGCTGTCAGCAATTCATATAGTGGTGGTCAGTTTAATCGGTGCAGGAGTATCCGGGATAATACAGTGACCTTCCTTAAATAATTGAGAAACTTAATCACATTAAGTTGTATAAATTTTACTTCGCCCTGCACGGAATTCCCAGTCGCAACCTTGACCGTAATATGCTGTGATTAATAAATCCAACAAATGCAAGGTATTTCCTTATAAGAACAATGCATATGTTATTTACAAACTTGGTCGTGATATGCACTGATTGCCTGCTACATCCAACTGTTACACGGTCACCCTTTATAATATCACCCCATATGTCATTGATAACGACTGTCATTTCTTTTATGATTGTAAAATGACGGAAACATTTACGAAAAGATATTAATTAAGAATTTAATCTATTGAGTGTAAAAGGGAGCGACGTACTATACATTGTGTGCACTCGCCCATCTCTTCTACACTGGTATAAAAAATAAACAAATAGTGCGTTCAGCTCGTATAATTTCACCATTTAAAGTCTTCAAATAAATGTTTTGTTTTTATTATAACTATTGTGAAAAGAATATTGGCACGAGCGACACGGAAAAAGATCAAAGAATGCACTATATTGTTGCTCGTAATGGTGACTTTCATTGTGTCGTAAAACATTAAAGAGTAATGTCGCCTTGTCATATTTATAAAACAGAAAAAAAACCTTGGAGACTAAATCAATAAATTAACTGCTAGGAATGTTTAATACCTCTACATAGCATACAAAAGCAGTAACGAGTTAAATTTTCAAACTTATAATTTAGGACGGAAATTATATTATTTAATGTGTAAAAATATCATTTCATGTAAGAAATTATGTGATTCTTATATTTATAGACATTGACAATAAAACGAATCATACCCCTGCCCCACCTTAAAACTATACTATCCCGAGTGAGGACAAACAACAGAAGCTGATGTAGCGGCTTGGTATAGTAAAGAAAGAAGATACACAAAAAACAAATAAACGAATTATTGACTGAGCGAAAATGTTAATCAAAATATAAATACTGTATTAATTGATTTTCACTGTTAGGTTATGATGACAACACGTGTATTAGATCAAAGTTAAATGATGTCTGCTCACCTTTGTACCTGGGTGGCATTGTATCACACCTGAGTCTGACACTTTTTTAAATATAATGCTGCTCAGGGTGACATTCTGTGTATCATTAACAAGGTATCATATGACTTCGTATCACATGAATTCATTACATAGTTACACCTGCATAAACGATATATAATTCATATATTGAAATACAAAATATCATAGTAATTTATAATTCAGTTTGCATAGAGCTTCTTACTTGATTTTAGTTTTACGAATTTCATATACACCATTGTACATACGGGGAAAAAAATCGTGATAAAATTATCATGCATTGCATGGGGAACAGGAACTGCCTACCCTTCCGGAGCACCTGAGTTTTAGTAGGGTTCGTGTTGCTGGATCTTTAGCTTTGTATATAATGTTTTGTAGATCGTTGTTTTGTTCTTTTTCTGTTGATCATAGAAGTGTCTGTCCTTCTTCAATTTTCGCTTCTGATTAGCTTCAAACATTTAGTATATATTATATTCCAAATTACGGAACTAGCATACCATTGGGAGATTAGATGTATTTGTACATGAATTTAAATCTTGTTGACCTTTTATTACGCTAGACACTTTTGTTCTCCTCTGTCTAGATTTATGTACGTCAGTTCTTTTAAAAAAAATATCATTTTGAGTTGTAATGGGGACCCGAATCGTAACCCTTGGCTAGCGAAGATGGGGTTCGTGTTGCTCAACCTTTACTTTCCTGTGTATTGTATTGTAGATCATTGTTTGTCCTTTTGTCCTTTTTCTTTTTGGCCATAATGACATTGCATTGTCTGTCGTTATTCGACTTTCAGATTCTAAATGACCCTTTGATATCTTCAAACTTTTCTTGCACTTTCAATTGATCCTGTATGTATAAATAAATTGAGGAGTGAGAGCGCTGTTTTTATTGTCATATTAATGTCAGTATTTGTAAAGTTACTTCACTTGGTGTAACAATTGTTTTAATAGCATCGCATCTATCAGACTGAGTAATAGATGTCATAGATGTTGATTTTGATTGTTAGAAGTCTATAATATTGTTAACATGTAGATGATGGACCGCTCTATGCTCCCGTTGAGGAATGAATTACACTCCCCAATGAAAACCTCATGGTGGCTGAACGATGAAAATCTGAAACAGGACAGCTGCCATGCATATTTGCATTTATCAAACCAGGCTGCAAATGGATTTTTATACATGTGCACACAATGGACGCGCATTATATTTATCTATTACAAAGATTGAATTAAGAAATAACGCATATATTCTCGTCCAATAATTAAAACGTTTTTATGATTAAGTAATCTCTGTAATAGAATCGTCCAAACGCTTGAAGATTGATTCATGTAAATGTTAATTGCGCATATTCTCGTCCAATATATAAAACGTTTTTATGATCAAGTAATCTATGTAAATGGATCGTACAAACGCTTGAAGATTGATCCATGAAAAATGTATCAAGTTGTGAAAAGGGATATTTAATTATAGTTTAGACTGATGACAATCTAAAATGACAAATAAAATAAAATTCATCTCTAATTAATCAACATTATTTCAGCTTTAGGAACATTTTACATTGTAATGGTATCACAATTCTGTCACAATTATTAACAGACTACGTGTTAACAACCAATTCTTTGAAGAGAAAAATATAATAATTTCATTAGTTCCAATAGCAGAATTTTTCTGCATTTATTGGTTCTTTATTATAACGATTTTGTAAATGTCATCCTCTTGTGTCGTTAATTACAACGGGAAACTGTCGTTTATTACTCATTATGATATCGTTACAGCTTTGAACTTTCCGAACCATAAATGAAATAATTTCTTTTACAGTTTCTTCAGCATTTAACTTTATTATCATCTATGGTTTTCCACGTAAACGTAAAATATATCATGATACAATTCTAATTTATTTACAAATTATTAGTCAATTTTCAGTTATTTGCGAATGACATTTATGTTGCAATTTCAAAACTACCATTTTTACTTTTTACTTGTCCTATCTCAGAAGGATTTGTGGCTGTAGTCCTCATATATTTGGTTTCTCCTATTGTCCATGCTTGAGGTTTGGTAATGCTTTGATGTTTCTTTTCGTTTCTTGTCATGTCATGTAGGTACTGGTTATTTGCTAGATCGTGGACATTACCTTCTATTATTTTCCAGTTATTGTCTTCATTTTTGGTGAGACCTCCGAATTTGGTTTTCTATTCTCAGGATGGATTTTGTCTATAACTTGTTTTTTCCATTTTCTTGAAGTGCCTATACAAATCCAGGTAAGTAAACTGTCATACATTTGTGCGTTAGGGGTAAAGAATTTACCTATTTCTACGATTTTGATATTTGATTTTGGAACTGTTCCGACTGTGTGGTATTTTTTATTTTTATTTTTATTTTTTTGGCACCATGTACTTTAGAGAGTGGAGTCTTGGAGTGCATTTTTTGAAAATCTACTGGTAAAAAAACATCTCTTTGTTTCAATAAGGTGTGAAAAATTTATTTGTTTATGTGACCAGTTTGTTGACACTTGTACTTTGTCTTATGAATTTGTACATATCTTTCAACGGCTATTGTGGAAACTGAGATATTTTCATCACAGTTACTCTCAAGTGGAACGCACTTGCATGACCGTATCATTTCACTAAGAGGTGGGGTTTGGGCCCATAAAGTAAGTTTAACCACGTCACTTTTTATTGAAGTCCCTGTGCCAAGCCAGGAAAGTGGGAGGTCGTGTATTTGTGTGTTAGGTGTATAATTTTTGCCTCTCTCTACGGTTTTGATATTTGGTTTTTGAATTGCTCCGACAATGTGATAGTTTTTATTGTTCATTTTATTAACATCATGCACTTTAGAGCCATAGAGTACATTTTTGAAGATTTATAGTAATAACTCTTTGTTTCAATAAGGTGTTATAAAATATATTTGTTTGGTGACATTTTTATGTACAAAATCCTTTTTTATGACTTTGTCTTCTGATTTTGTTGACATATCTTTCAACGGCTGGTGCGGAAACTGAGACAATTTTATCACACTTACAGTGTTACCGTCATTGAGTACATGTTCTGTTCAGATTGAGGTACACATTTTCTGTCCTTTAACATGTTATGGTCATATCCAGAGCTGGTCGTATCTATCGTATATTGCAACTTTATTATAAAAAAAAAACTAATGACAGTCATGCAAATACCATACTAAAATATTAATAATGTGTGTATACTTTTGGTTTGACTTAAGACCTTAAAATAAAAAAAAAATAAAAAACTTTATCAGCAAAGTTCAGATATACTATTTGATTTGTGTACTTCATAACTTCTTATACCAATATTACAGAATTGAACAACGGAAGAAGTGTGCGAAGATATATAAGTATATTTACGTGAGGCATAATAATGTGATGCCAACACTCTAAAAATGTATTTCAAAATTCACTGCAAGACTCCACTCCAAAATTATATTCCACGACTCCACTGTGCTAGGTACATGGGGCCATCTTTCTTGGCAACGCACGTGTGGGACAACCCTTACTATTTCCTCTACCAATGAAACTCACCGCCACGTTATAGCTGAAATATTGTTGAAAATGACGTTAACCACCATAGCTCCCTTACTCGGTAGTGAAATAAAAATTCCGTATGACCGCGAAATTAAAATCAAAATGTTTTCTACCTACATCGACTCATATTAACAGTTTATACCCTGTTTAATCTTTTTTAAAGTTTACACTTTGTTTATTCGTACTAAATTTTTATTTCCATTCCAAATACTTAGATCTGAATGTTTGAAATATTTGTGCTATCTCCCCTTAGTAATAATTTATACAGTAGGATGCCAGTGTGATATTTCCTACTACATAAAAGCTCCCTTTCAATGGCTAACAAAATATGTAATTACCTTCTATATTTTATAGATCTTTTATTTTTAAATTGACATTATATCGTTTTAATAGTGTTACAAGATCTTAAAATATACATAAACCAACTATTAATGTTTTCTGAAACACATACCCATATATCGTCTATCCTTTCAGTGCTTGATGGCTTAAAGGAACAGGTATTTTGTTGCTGTGCATTTCACAGTCACAGTAGGGCCTCAAACAGTGAGCAAAACTCATATACTAAAACGAGTGGGGTTTTTTTTAATATAAGGTGTTTAACGCCACTTTCAACAATATTTCAGTTATATCGTGGCGGTCAGTTTCATTGGTGAAAAAAACAGGAATTCCCGGAGAAAACCATCGACCTGTGGCAAGCCGCCGACAAACATTATCACATAATTTTGTATTTAATTCACCTCGCCGTGAACGGGATTCGAATTCACAACTTTAGTGGTGATAGGCCCTGGTTACACAGGGAGTTATAAATCCATACGATCGCGAACACGACGGCTCCGTAAGTGTTTGATAAAGACAATTGAACAACAATGGACGGTAGATTGTTTGCTCTACAATGAGTTTGTTCCTGATCGGTTGTGGGAAGGGTTTTTAGATTAAATTGATCGCAAGTGCTTAGATTTGTCTTTGTTCCGAAGTTCACAAATAAACTTAAAATCAAATTACTTAATTTAAAAAAAAACCAATCAGTGTCTTTTTTATAGTGGACAACTTGATATGTTAAACACTAATGCACGTGTAAAATAATTATTTCGCTGATTGCTTAACATATCATGTGATATACTTATTACACATGTAAATAAAGGGGCCCTTGTGGCCGTGATAACATGGTAGTTGCATTTACAACTACCTATGCAATCAGTGCCAATCATACTAAACTTGTGAGTTCGAATCTCGATCAGAGCGAGGTGAACAATTTTATGTGATAAAGTTTGTCAGTGACTTGCGACAGGTCGGTGGTTTTCTCTGGGTTCTCCAGTTTCCTCCACCAATAAAACTGACCGCCACGATATAACTGAAATATTGTTAAAAGTGGCGTTAAACACCATCATACAAAAAACAAACGTACTTAAATAAACGGTTAGAGAAAAACGTACGAACAATCAAGAATGGAATTGTTATAATAATACAATGCTATAATGACATGAGTATTCTAAGAGGTGGCTTACCAAAGGCTTGCACGCATGTTTCCGAATTGCACATTTTGAAATGGTTTTGAAATGGTTGCATACTATGTTTTTTCTACAATTGTTTGAATCACGAATGGACAACCCATATAGTATCTCATGTTGGTTTATATCCACATCCCTTCTTACTAACAAAAGAAACATTGATCAGAAGATTCCGAACGGAGACAAACTACAACAGATCAGACACAACTCAGAAAAAAGATAAACACAACAGACCCCACCAAAGAAACTGACGGTGAACCCATTTTCACGCGGGGTAAGTAGTTCCTGTTTCTTATAAGACGCCCGTCGTGTTACTGATAATCAAGTCAGGTAAAAGTCATGTCGGTGATACAAGAAAGAACAAGGGCAACGCAAAGCGTGGCGTATCGCCTCGCCTAAATATTTGGCCCGATGACCTATGACCTCGAAAATCAATAGGGTTCCATAAGGACTTAAGGACTAAGTATGTACCAAGTTTGGTCAAAATCCATTGAAGGATGATGATTCTAGTGTTCACAAGGATGTTACGGAAGGACGGACGGAAAGACGGACGGTAGCGTTACTACATCCCTTCGCAACTTCGTTGGCGAAGGGATAAAAAGAAAAAATCGACTTAAAGGATCGATTACCATACATAAGAGAGTATTGTCAGGTGTTACATAATGAATGTTGTCAATAACAATGAATACACATGTATTGTAGTTGAGTTATAAACATTGTTAATACATAAGAGAGTATTGTCATGTGTTACATAATGAATGTTGTCAATAACAATGAATACACATGTATTGTAGTTGAGTTATAAACATTGTTAATACATAAGAGAGTATTGTCATGTGTTACAAAATGAATGTTGTCAATAACAATGAATACACACGTATTGTAGTTGAGTTGTACACATTGTTAATACATAAGAGAGTATTGTCATGTGTTACAAAATGAATGTTGTCAATAACAATGAATACACATGCATTGTAGTTTAGTTGTAAACATTGTTAATACATAAGAGAGTATTGTCAGGTGTTACATAATGAATGTTGTCAATAACAATGAATACACATGTATTGTAGTTGAGTTATAAACATTGTTAATACATAAGAGAGTATTGTCATGTGTTACAAAATGAATGTTGTCAATAACAATGAATACACATGTATTGTAGTTTAGTTGTAAACATTGTTAACATCCTCCGAAAGCAGTAATTTTCTGAAATTCAATCGTCCTTCGAATGTGTTACTTGTTCCTTAGGCTAATGTAAATTATCTAGTTTTATACTGTAACTCAAAGACAAACGTGAAGCTGACGTTGACCTTTTGTTCTCTCTATTATTTACACCTGCTGGAGAACTGAGAATTACAATGCCAATGGCTCTCCTTCTGAATTATTTATACGTCTTGCCTTGAATCATATTTTGAGATAATTAGAAGATCGACATCTTGGGAGCTAAAATATTATTTCTAATGTCTTATAATCACTTTGTAGGATATTTATGTGCGGTAAGTGGCTGCGTTTGACAATGGATCGGTTGCAGCAGTGATGTCCGCGTGCATGTTTCATAATAAATAACTCTTCGTAATAGTAAAGTATACAGGTTCCATGTATCTGTGGCCACGATGGCATGATAGGTTAATTGACATCTGCATATGCCCTCATTGCAAAATACCGCTGCAATAAAAAAAATAAAAAAAACTTTGAAGATACTAAAGTGGTAATTAGAAGTCGTGAATCGACAGACAACACAATGGCCAAAAGAAAAAGGACAAACAATGATCTACAAAACACTACCTACACAGCTAAAATGATTGATTCCACTCGTAGCATCGTGTACTCGACAGCAAGTGATTGTGTTCGATGGGTTCTCATGTTTCACGTAGTAGCGATATCTCCGGGGATCCCATTATCATGAACTAACTTGCCGTTGATGTAGAATGGAAATGCTATAAATTTCAAAAGACGGTTGATAGATGTTCAAATGCATTCATTGTGAAGAAAACAAAACATCCATGTACGCTGGATGGTATACATTTTTACTTAATGCAAAACATTTATGCCATTACTATTTTATGAACATAAGAAGAGTTTGAAGATACCAAAGGGCCAATCGGAATCCGTATATCGAAGAATAGACAACACAATGGCCAAAAGAAAAAGTACAAAAGGACAAACAACGATCTACAAAACATACACATAAATCTAAAAATAGATATGCTAAAACATATATAGATTATCAAGGAAAACAGAACAATAGTATTGTGGCAATATTTAGATGAACCTCGGTGGTCCAATGGTTAATGTGCCCATACCAGGTCGCGTCAAGCTAAAGATTGTACAATTGGAATGCGTTGATCTTCCTCTAATGAGGCAATATTAAAAAGTAAAGAATTGTTGGTATGAAGACCGTTATATTCTGGGTCTTTATAAAAATCAGATCTGGGACTTTCCGTAATGTCATATCAAAGCTGAATAGTGCTCATTTGGCGTTAACGTTATACAATCATCAACTCATTGTCATTCATGTGATATCAAACCTTCTTGGATATTTAGCACTAATCTTTAGTTTTCTGTGCAATGTATCATAGGTTATTGTTTGTCCTTTTGACCTTTTGACCTTTGCCGTTGTATTGTTTGTCCATCTTCGATTTACGGCTTCTGAGTACCCCTTTGTGTTTTTTTCAAACTTTTCTCAGAAAAACATCACAATTAAAGTTCTTCTTCTTCTTATCACAGTGTCGTCCAGAAACATCAAGCCTATAATATCACAAAAGAAATTATTAATGTTATTTTCCTCTATGTAAACATACAATAGGTAAGATAATATATCAAATTTCAGCTGCTTTTTGCAACCAATCTAACGTACTGGGTGTGAAAATGCTTTCATAGTGGATATACAGAATCTTGTAAAAATAAAAAATATTGTAACGTGTTTGTAATAATTACTCTGTGAAGTAGGAAATGGAAAAACAGCAATGTGTAATTATTTCGTAAAAAACTGACCAATCGATGAGGCAGAAGATTAATGTCAATAGATGCACGTGCATATAACTGTTTGATGATGTGAGATTGACAAAATCTTCGCTGTGGTGTGTCATTCGTTGTAATTTCCTGGTGACATTTAGAGTCGTATCATGTTCTAATTGCAAATCACATGTTTATCGCGGAGAAAGAATTTTCGCTCAACATTTTGTACTTTCGTACCCCTAAATTTGCTTCCATGTCGATATTACGAGTGCTAAGGTCTTCATAAGAATTTTCCTTTCCAGATATTTCTTGTTTATATAACATTATGTACATTTTCCTTTGAAATTAACGAAAGTAGCCTGTCTGATACAATATGTTGTATCACCACACTGTGGTGATAAAAGAATGGCGCGACGTTATCTGCCGAACTCCTTTGTCATGACGTCATATCATTGGAATCCGGCGAAAAACACATCAATGTAGGCAACGTAAAGACATAGTATCAATATTTGCGGCAACTGTAAGGTCCACATTTCGTTTTTAAAAGCGTTGTCGATTGAACAGTAATTCTACATTGGTGAAAGAACGGCAACAAATAACGTGAAGTCATTCACAAAATGTAGTCTTCCTGCGAGTATTGTAAAAAATAAAGGTTGTAAATATTAATTCGACCCTTGTTATTTGTTTAAAATTTGTTTTTATTGAAATGTTAGATAAACTTATTACATAAATAGTGTGTTGGTACAAGACTATGTATCAGGTTTTGCTTGTTGCTTGAACTAACCGCATCACAAATCGTCGCTACCGCGACTCGTAGTGATACTAGTTCACACAACAGGCTCGACCTGATACATAGTCTTGTACCACTACACTATATATGTAATGGGTATTTACACACCGAAATGTATTTTGTACGGAAAGTTACAAGTGGATATACTATCAGAATTGGTGACGCAGACTATCTTAGTTAAGTTCAAATATA
>MJUT01030183.1:181878-193069 GCA_002080005.1 Gigantidas platifrons
TTTTTTTTAAATATTCGAGGATATGAACGAGTAGAGAATGATTATAACGATTACCTCAACTTTAGTACTAGAATCCTTGTGTTCAGCAGTTTCTATGTTCCGGCAAACCCTCTATCAACGAGTTCCTGATAGGAAACATAGCTTTGGAATAACGTATCAAGTGTGAGATACATATAAATGGAAAGTTCACAATAGGAAAATTGAAATCACCTATTGTGTCGTACACGTTTCGTTCGCAATCAACATGGTCAATCACCTGTAACAAAAACTGAAGAAAATGACAATATTTACTTCAACAAACAAAGTCAATTATTGTATTGATCGAATGATTGCTGTTTAACTTAATGTGAGCATTATTTCTACTATGTTCACGACGTAAGAACAAGTTTCCGAACTATAAATCGGATGGGACTACGAACATAACTTTTTGGTGGCAAGGAAATAGGGAATGTAGACTGGTTCGCGTTCCTAAAATACAATGGTACCAGTATGTATGGACACTTAAGTCTGATCTGTACCAGGGGAGACAATTGGTGACTAAATTACACTGGTATCTGGCAGTATGTATAGACACTTAAGTCTGATCTGTACCAGGGGAGACAATCGGTGGCTAAATTACACTGGTATCTGGCAGTATGTATGGACACTTAATTCTTATCTGTACCAGGGGAGACAATCGGTGCCTAAATTACACTGGTATCTGGCAGTATGTATGGACACTTAAGTCTTATCTGTAACAGGGTAGACAGTCGGTGGCTAAATTACACTGGTATCTGGCAGTATGTATGGACACTTAAGTCTTATCTGTACCAGGGGAGACAATCGGTGGCTACATTACACTGGTTTCCTCTTTCTACGCGTTTTCAATTGGAGTTTGTAACTATTCCGATAGTATGGAATTTTCTTTTTTTTTCATTTTTATGATATATAATATTTTCAAAATAATCATAGGTATTATTTCTTTTTTGGTCATTCTTCTGACATCATCAGATTCCTATTGCGTTCCATTTCCATTTCCTTCCATCGTCATGTTCATACGGCTCTTTCTAAGGAATGATCATGTGACTATCACTACGATGGAAAAAACGGAAGTGCAACGTACAATTTTCAGGGAAAATTCTTTTGATGTAATTAATATTTCTTCTTTCGGAATTACACTTCATCTGCAGATAGAACAAGAAGACAGGACGCTAAATTCTTCAGGATATTAAGATCGATGCATTATATCAGAGAATGTTTTGTTTGTTTTACATTAACGGGCAATCACATGCTCGTGGATGTATTGACATAAATATTCCTTCGTTCGGATTGGTCATTTCAACGAGTTAATTACACAATGTTTCATTTTTCCATTTCCTTACTTCCTCTGCTGAGTGTTGTTACAAACACATCACCATACTTTACATGATAATGAATATCCGTTATACAAGACAAACAAACAAATATGAAATAATTATGTTCTGTCTATTTATATATAAACTTTTAAGGGACCGTCGTTATCGTATGGTAGTTGGATTTACAACAACATGTGCAATCAGTGCCTATCACCACTAAAGTTGTGATTTCGAAGCCCGTTCATGGCGATGTGTACTCGATACAACTCCGGTTTCCTACACCAATAAAACTGACCGCCATGATATAATTGATATATTGTTGAAAGTTTGCGTTAAATACCAATCAATCAATCAAAATATATAAACTTTAATATACAAAATGTAGAAGTATATTTTGTTTGTGAATACAGTCAAACTAACCCTTCGAACCAGTTTACAGGTGTTCAGCTGTCACTTTTCATTCTAGACTTTCAAACATTATCGGTAAGTAACTTTCGAGGTGTTCTTAATACATGATTGTACTAATTAAGCTATCAGATTATTGAATGATTTAACTAATTAATTGTTAATTGTCAACAAAACATCTGAATACGATTGCCATTTTTTTCCCAATTAATTACCTTCCGGTAATAATGATAAGTGAATAATTACGGACCGGAACTGACGATCTGGATCTGCCGATCTTTAATAAGCGGTCAGATATGTTCGGTGATTTGTCGAGGATTGCTTGTCTTTTTCTCCATTGCCGTTTTGTATTGCTTGTCCTTCAATTCACGGCTTTTGATCACCTTTTTTGGTATCTTCAAACTCTTCGTAGTCTTTTACATGTAAGGTATCGAGTGCACCTCGCCATGAACGGGGTTCGAACACACAACTTAAGCTCTGAGTTGCTTGTGTTGTTGGTTATAAATATCTGTCTCCGAATGTGTGTTACAATATATTTATATATCTTGTGTGTTCTTGTTATGATGAGAACGTAAATATCAAATTTATTGCGCACGAAGCAGCTCGTTTCTGGAATAACCTTCAACATGTACACTCAAAACCAAATAATTCAAAAATCACGGGAGCACGAAAACCAAAGGGCGTAAACAGAACAGCCATCATCGGCTATGGTCATATCTCTGCCTGAGGAAGGAGTACCATAGTTTAAATAATAATTACATGATTTAGGAGAAGTAAATTTAAGTAAATACTAATACGTTACATTTGATTTTGATTCTTTATGCACCAATAGTGAAGTTCCAATGTACTCTCTGCCGGCTTTAAAAATCGAATACTGTACCTCACTCATTTCTATCACATTTTTATGATAAGATCCTCGCTAATTGTCATTGTAGTTTTTTGGATTTTGTTCTCATTTATATTTTAATCAAGTTGGTATTCAACATTATCTCTATTGGGTTAGGGGTATGTGTTATAGTGTTTAACGGCACTTGTAACACTATTTCAGCTATATCGTGGCGGTTAGTTTTATTGGTGGAGGAAACGGGAGATAACCACCGACCTGCCTCAAGTCACTGACAAGCTATAGCACATAATACTGTATCGAGCATACCTCATCTGAGCGGGATTCGAGCTCACAATGTTAGTGCTGATAGTCACTGATAGCATAGGTAGTAATAAATCCAACTACCATACGCTCACGACCACTATTGGCGAAGTACACGTTATCGAAATACAATGCGCATTGAGACCATATAAATGCATTGGTATAGTGCCTTTGTCTGGTATACACTTTGATTTGTAGGTATAAAATGTTATTTCCTTTCATCAGCAAAAGACCTCAACCTCAAAATAAATACAGGCAACCCTGTCTTATGTGCCCTTCCAAGGGAACACAGAAATAGGGTAGCATAAGACAGGTGGTCGCTTAATACAGGTTTAATTAATATGAAATGTATTGTGAAGGGAAATAAAAATAATACAAGTTATTGCTTAATAGAGGTGGTCACTTGAGAAGGTTTGATTGTATTATTTGGTGGAAACAAGCCTTAAAACCGGTTGTCATAAGACATGTATATCGATTCCAGACATCTGTTTCAATTATGTTCGTTGTTGTGTCCATTCATTTGTTATTTTATTTTCACTTTAAATGTAGATGTTTACCTTGCCGACCAATATTTCAAGAATGAGTGCATCCTTTCACTAACAGGGGAAGTTTTGGGCATATAAAACCCAGCCACCTTTTATTAACGTGTCTCTACCAAGAGAGTGAATGTTCATGTGTGTTTGTCTCTGTTTCTACATTTTTTCGATTGGAGTCTGATACTGTTTTGACGGTGTGGTACTTTTGTTCATTATTGTATTACTGATAATAGATCCGTTCATACAAACGATAAAACATTATTATTTATAGTGTCTTAGCTTTTAAATATATTTTATAGTCACAAAAGAGAAAACCGAACTCTTACGTTCATTCCATATGTTGCTAGTGAACAAACATAGATAAAAATCGATACCTCAAACACACATATACATGACCGCTCACTTTCCTGGCTTGGCAAAGTCTCTTTAATAAAAAGTGGTAAGGTTAGATTAGCTTCAATTTATACAACTTGTGTTCTATGTAATTTAAAAACCCAATAAAAAGCAAACTAACTTCAGACTATTAATATTAAATGATGTTGCATAAGTTATCTTCCGTGTCTTTGGTCGTCAACACACAATACATGTATCTTCTTCTTCTTCTTCTCCCAATAAAGTTCATCCCTCAGTGGTCCTTAGTATTATCGAGCTTGCTATGTTATGACTACCAAATAAGACAAACACAGAGAACCAATGTCTAACAAATTATTGATGATTTGAGCATGTTTCAGCAGACATTGCAAATGACACCCGATCTTCAGTTTATACATGATAATTTGATGTATTCGTGATAGTCTAATGAACTGTTTGCTTTATCTTGTCTTGCAAATGGCTAAACATTAACTCCATATAGTCAACTTTCGAAGGGTTCTTAATTCACGAATATACTAATTAATCTATCCAATTATTGAATGACTAACTAATTAACTCTAATTCATTAACAAAACAATAACATTACAAGGCGACCACCATTATTTTTCAATAAATTACATTCTGAAAATAGTAATAAGTAAATCTTTACGGACCGGAACTGACTTTTCGGATCAACCGATCTTAAATAAGCGGTCACTTTTTTGATATGGTCATTTCCCTTATCCTAACAATGGCCGTTGAATACAAGTTTGACTATTTGATTTAAGCTTAATATTAACAAACCCTTGTTTCGGGAAGATGGATGACGGGAACAAGCTTACAAGAAATAAATTAAATACAAACGTGACACTGTTATTGGCCAACGTATGGATGTTGAATTATTTATAAAAGTTCTCCTCCCTCAGGTGACCGTAGCCGATATTGGCTATACTGTTTGGTTTACCTGCTCCAAAAATACTGTTAAATTGTTTAGCTTTCTCATCTTTTGACTATGAGAATAACTGATGAAGGTTATTCCAGAAAGCCGTCATGCGCACTAAATTAGATATCTACCTTTTTATTGATTGCAGAATGTAAGGTGGAAAACAGTAAACATGCTCGAAAAATGAACACGTCTAAATCCCTGCTGCTAATATGGCGCTACAGACGGTTCTTCTCGCTTTTTTTTTTTATTGATATGTAGTTCCTTAAGGAAATGCTTGAATATACAAAAGGGATACTCAGAAGCCATAACTCGAAGAAGAGAAGACAACACAATGGCTCAAGAAAAAAAAACAAAAGTACAATTTGAGCTCAGTATTGACATTGAAAGATATTTATTGTGATAAAGTCATTTGCATGCCCAGAAAAATAAGTAAATATAATTAGATAACAACGGACTTTTACGTCTAATTCAACAGAAACAATATTACTTTGACCATGATATACACGTATGACAATTGTGTAACCTTGAGTTTGTTGCCTTTTGTGGGCATTGTAAATTATTTGGACCTCCTGTTAGATGAGATATTAGAAATTTAATATTCTTTAGGACCATTACGACGAGATGTTTATTATCAAACATGCTGTGTTTGTCGTCATCGTTTTTCGTAATCGATCCTTTTGTCAAGCACAGTCACCTCCAGCTTTGAAATATCATGGTAAAGTGATGATCTGACATCTTGTATAATATCTCAGCCTCGAAATTTTGTCGATCTACTAATTATCGCAAACCTTGGTACAAAGAAAGACATATAAATAATTCAGGGCAGTTGTCATTGATATTGTAATTCGCATTATACCAGCAGGTGTAAATAATAGAAGGACAAGGAAGGCTGGAGTGGTTTGTAAGTTTGTATTCTAGTTATAGGTCGTCAAGGGATTTTCAAGTAGAATTGAGAGACAGAATTCCAATATATTGAATCCTAGAGTTTGTTTATGCTAACACTTCAAATATCCCTTACGTGTTATGTGAATGTTTTACTTGAAAACATAAATTGATCAGTGCAATTGGTACATGATATTATATTGAACATTTTGAGAAATTGGAAAAATGGGAAATCAAATGATATTGAATCATTGATTTATTTATTTTTAAAATACTGAATTATAACAAAAATTATTATTTTGTCCCATTTATTAACGTTTACTCTGACTAACACCTTCACCCTGTTATCTTGGTAATGGTTACTATGTCGACTTTGGGGAGGGAGTGATGCCGAAACTAAAATAACAACCGTATAAATACAACCCAAAGCAGAAGTGCAAAACTCAGACAACAACCGGAAGTGATATCAGTTGCGTAGGGTGTGTAATCATTTCCTGTTCTACTGATAGGTCTGTCTACTTTTGCAATGGACGAAAATCGATCGTAAAATTGGAGCCTTTTAATTCTTAATCAGTATAGACAAACAGGAAATTGACTTTCCTTTTAAAATAATAAGCTTATTCAACCTCAATGTAAGCACCCGTGGTGAAGTAACACTTGGATATAATCGTCTACATTTATATAAACGGTAGAAAATACCGAAGATGCAATCAAGAATGGAGAATCTAGAGATACAGGCAACATTGGGCACACAGGACGAAGACAAACACACAAAAAAACACAGAACACTACACGGATTAGCAACATAAACGCCATGTGCTCACGAAGGCATGTAGCTCCTGTTTCTTATAAGACACCATCGCGTTACTCGTTGACTACTTCGTTGAAAGGCCAACGGAAAATATATGTAAACAATGTGCAAATAATCTGTATGACAATCTCAACCCATGACTAGAAGCTAAAGTACTATCTGGTATACGTGTTTAAGAATCCTGTCAGTATCGGATACTGGGGAAGCAGCTACATGGATTTTATTTTAAAAGTAACCTTATACTTTGGACAATTGAAGATTCTAAAGTTTATCATCAATTCTAGTCCATATCTATTCCATGTAGTCCATTTCTCGAAGAAGGTAAGAAAAAGTTTCACATGGTATTGATTGATTTTTGGTGTTTAACGCCACTTTCAACAATATTTCAGCTATATCATGGCGACCAGTTTTAGTGGTGCAGGATACCGGAGAGAACCACCGACCATGGGTAAGCAACTGGTAAACTTTATCACTTGCGGCTGCGAGTCGAGTGCACCCTTTTTTGTAATTTACAAAGCCGGGCGTGAACCCACGCCATATCGGT
This sequence comes from Gigantidas platifrons, assembly GCA_002080005.1. Classification (NCBI taxonomy): domain Eukaryota; kingdom Metazoa; phylum Mollusca; class Bivalvia; order Mytilida; family Modiolidae; genus Gigantidas; species Gigantidas platifrons. Next base: position 188,835 of record MJUT01030183.1, read on the forward strand.
GATAGGCTTTTATGAGTTGTTAGATCCAGCGACCTAACACATTGAGACACCCGGGCCCCTTTTCACATGGTATGATGAATCTTAAACTACGAAGCGATCATTGTAACAAAAACTGATAGAGGAGCCATGTTACTGTACTGTAGATATAGTTTGTTTCACAAATACTGTAAGAGACAAAAGTAATGCTCGAATTCATGAACTGACACGAACTAGAATTGCATATTACGAAGCGTGGACGAGTAAGACTTCAAGACAATTGAGCCTTGGTGAACTATTACGGAATATCTTTATCACAAGTGGTCTCGGATATGTTCGTTTATTTTTGGTATCACAATCCGGTCCTCTCCTCATTCATGACTTATAACTGGCTTTTTAACATCGTGTTTCTCAATATGTTGTTTCTGTGGAGTGTTGTGTAGATCATTGTTTGTCTTTTTTATTTTTATCTTGTCCATTGTATTGTGTCTGTCCTTCTTCAATTGATGGTTTATGTTACCACTTTGATATCTTCAAACTTTTCTTGGTGCTTTGCAGCATAAAAAATGATGAAATTACTTTAATTTTTCTAATCGGTGAAAACACTTTGATCCTCATTAAATTAGTAAACATTTGAAGAAAAAAAAACCGGCTCAAACGATTAGTCAAAGCTTTATTTTATCCATCTATCAAAACTTATATTTTCTATTAAGCTGTTGGTTGATACGTTCGGTGTTGACTGAGCGCACGTTACTGTGACGCCGTTTAAATAAACTTAGTTTCTGATTTAATGTGGTTGTTATTAGTTTTTATGATGCCATATCTACATAATCTTTATATCATAATAAACCGTTGGATATGAGGAATAATTTTCCGACAATATTTATGAAATATATTGATATTTATTCTGTTGTATCCCACCACGGAATCCCCCTTCCGTCTTAAAAACGTCTCGTCAGATGTAACATTTCTGTTACAAATTGATAAGATTTTCGGGCATTTCACGAAAACGCATGCACGGAAATCGCACCAAATATGCTATGAAAGTAAACGTCAAAATTCTTCCAACGTAATGTCGCGATGGCCGTTTTCTGTTGAGGTTTTTTGTTTTATCCGCATGTATTTAAGTCCATTCAATGTGTCAGATACCGAACTGAAATGCTGATCACCAACTTTAAAGGCTTTTCCCGATAAATTTAGGTGAAGTTGAGTAAATATTTGTTCACTGTTATGCAGATCTATATTGTTAAAAATAATACAAGAAATTTTGAAGATGACTTTTGAAAGATAAAGAAATATTGACCGAAATACGCAGTCTGAATGAAATGTCCACTTCTTAATTTTACTAAAAAAAAAAACAACGTCGCTTGGAATTTTAACGATTTATAACGCAGCACACAAATAAATCATCGACATGTGCCAAGCAGTTAGTTCTATTCAAAGGCTACCATTAATACCAATCATGAGTATATTAAAATTAAAACTAACACGAACAGAATAAAATGCCAAATGGATTATCCACTTCATCAATTTCGACGTCAAATGCGTTTTCAAAACTTTTGTGAATTTTGCGCCTGTTAGCGTCGAAAACGTAAATGGTTTTTCCGTTGCTTGTACCAGGAATCTGATCACATTTGTCAAAACATATGGTCAATTAAAAGAAGAAAGCTTGGAAAATCAAATACCGGAACCACAGTACCCTTAGATCTAAAAATGACAAAATTTTAATGTTCTTTTTAAATACCGAAAATACGACAAACTTTCTATTTAAAACCAAAAGATAACAATATTATTTCGACTATCTCACGGAAAATTTTAATGTATTAAAATACTTATATATGTGTGTTTCGGTTGTTTAAGTGGTTCCTACTTTTTACAAAAAATTATCACTTAAGTTCCACTTGTGAAGCAGGTACAACATTTGGTTTAAAGCGTCACAACGTTGAAAACGTCGCTTTTTAGCGTTACGCTACGTTACGCAACATTTTCGTTCAGTCGTTACATATATGAACTACCTCCGGGTATGTGTTTGGTCTCAGGTTAGAATTTTCATTTCCCTGTCCAGTTCAGGGGACTTGACCTTGTAATGCCTGTAAGAGATGCTAAGCGTGTCAGAGCATCTGTCAATCTTTCCTGTGGTGTTGTCCCCCATATTTTACTGTTTCTGTTTAATTTATGTTGACCTTTTTGTTTTGTTGTATTGTATATCCCGGTGTTATTGGTTTTTTTTTATGTAGAACATCAGATAAGGTGAAAGTTAACCAATTCATAAAATAATAACAATTTTCTACTTTGTCACTATGTCAAAATGTATCAAGGGATTTTAATTACTGTAGGGGTCGTGGTATAAATAGGGATAAGATTATGTCAATTCTGTAATTTGTCATTATGTACTTCATCCTGTAGAGGAATGGTCTTTTCTTTAAATATAAATACATAGCTTTAATCCAATAAATACTGTTAGACATCACGGACCACTTATTGTCGTATTGTGTGCCATTTTTCTTTACACCTACTTGAGAGCAAACATTTTCGTCTGCGCTGTTTTCTTTGTTTGTTTCACGAAGGTCAACTCAGTATTATAGTCTTACAATACACCGAACAGTGATCTCACGTATGAAGTATGTACATTGTAAAAGAAATCCTATTTAATATGATATTTCTTTTATTAGAATACTTCATATATAACTTTGTATTGTAAATATAATACACTGGGTAACACACAAAATTAAATGAAAAATATGTTGTAGAAAGAAATGTTTTATGTGATTGTTCTGAGACCCTGTCGTTGATGCAGTCATCGTTTTTTGAAAGAACGACCACGCCCCCTTCTATAAAATGAAATGTGGCCACGTGCTGTCGTTGATAATGACCCTTATGCATCACTTTAACAGAATAGTTCCTTTATGATCGGCCATTACAACCAGGAGATATTTGGGTAACTGCTGAGATAATGAGGAGAAGGAACTCCATAGTCGAGGATAAAATCTATCGTCCTTTGTTATACAATTGTCTTTAATAAACACCTCAAAGTCAGTCGATGTATGGGTATATGTCACAGACAACATTAATCCATGGATTATGTGTATTTTAAGATCTTGTAAACCAATAAATACGAAATAATGTCAATTTTAAAATAAAAGAACACTAAAATATAGTAGGCAATTAAATATTTTTGTTAGCCATTAAAAGATTTTATATGGACAGAAATATAACACGTATTTCTATAGGAACGATTTACTACTATGGGAAACACATTAATGCTTCAAATATTTAAAACGTGCACGACTAAACTAGATTTTTGACAACAACCACAAAAACGATTCTGCCCTTGAAGTTGTGTGATATATCACTCTATATAGTCAATACAGTTCATGTAATTGTAAAATTGAGAAAAGAAAGATTAAACTGTTATTTTGAGTTTTTATGTACGATGGGTTCAAAACGCATAAATAATATAAAGGTGTAACGGTTGTACAATCTGCTGAAATACAGCGCATGGCCATGTAACTAAAGAAAGTTCATGAGATTGATTTATTGATGTTTAACGCCAACTTTAGCAGTATTTCAGCTATATCGTGGTATAGGTTGTCTCTGATCGGAGGATTTCATCTATTTTTAGCAAAAATATTTGAAAATGAAATGTATCAAACTAAATAACTAGAAAATGAAGGTGTAGGGCCATTTTATAGGATAGTTCTTCTTTTTATCAGCGAGCAATCCTTTTCATCTCTCGCCGAAACACCCATACTTATATATCGTGACGTCACCCATTTTCGACAGTGTGTTTCACGTGATAAAATCTCATGTTATTCTAATAGGTCAGAGGTTATGATATGATGTTGAAATAATGTAAACGGACCTCAAGAAATCTGAGCTTGAGATGTTACCATTAAAGGTAGGAATTGCAATATCTATTATTTCAGGTTTAAAACCGTACATTTTCGTTATTACGTTTTCTTTACCCTGAAGCAAGATTAAGTTATTTGGAAAACTCACTGGTGCAGTCCGAATTTGGTTTCATCCTTTGAATCGTCAGGATAAGGTAAATGTTGACGTCATACTACTGAGTAACATGCTCTTTATGTTTTATTTACCTTGACCGTGTAAAACTGATGACATAGTTCACATGGTTAATGAATAAACATGTGCTGTTTTTCATACCATCGATCGGAAACGGCCAAAGCAAAGAGGCAGAAAGCGATGGTCGACAAAGCACTACACAGAAAGCTACATATTGGACGATCACCATTAAAAGG